>JAHKKF010511033.1:0-56616 GCA_019740295.1 Labeo calbasu
GCTTTTCATCACAGGAATAAATTCTATTTTAAAGTATGTTAAAATAAAAAACATTATTTTATATTGTAAAAACATTCTGCAATATTACTGTTTTTTTTCTATATTTTTTATCAAATAAATGCAGCCTTGATGAGCATAAGAGACTTCTTTAAAGACTATTACAAGTCTTACTGACCCCAAACTTTTGAATGGTAGTGTATCTCACAATTCTGACTTTATAACACACTCAAAAAAATAATTCATTGGATGAACTCAATTTAATTAAGGGCAGGATTTCCATCCAATAAATATGTGTAACCGCAACTCATAAAAATTAAATTCATGCAATGAAATGTAATTGAGTTGGGCCAACTCAATTTGATCAGATATAGTTTAAATGAAATTGATACATTTATGAAGTGATTATTTTATGCTCAAACTAAAACATTTAACTGGAAAACAAATAACTAGGCACAAATCCTTCTACACTCAAAAAATCATACATTTGATGTACTTAACTTTAGGCATTAACCAACTTGTTAGGCATTAGCCATAAGATGGCTTTCCATGGCATGCCCAAAGTAGTTGTTTATTTTATTATTAAAACAACTTTAACTCACGTTAGCAGGTCCTCAACCCAAGCTCATGCTCTACACTTTACCACAATGGTAACCCCCAAAAACATTAACTCTTCAGAAACTGTTTTAAATACAAACATTAAAGAACATTAAACATTAACAAGTCTCCCAATTGTATCATCTTAATTAAAAAAATGCATAAAATAACATTTTATTTCAACATTTACTCTCTTTGTACAAAGCATGCGAAGCATGATGGGAAGGGGCTTATTTAATTGAAGCATGTTCTTTCAAAATGAAAATACTGAGTTGTACCAAAACGCAACTGTTTCAAGTCAGTTTAACACAATGCAATTGTATAAATGGGAAACCTAACACAATGGTGTTAAATGAAAAGGATTTTTAAAAATAATCTGAACAGTGTTGAAGAATCATTTTTGAGTGCATGCAAGTGCGAGTTCTGAGAACATACCTTTTTTTTCTCCTCAAAATTGGACTTTATAACTTGCAATTGTGAGTTTATATCTCACAATTCTGAGGAAAAAACGACAGAATTTATCAGGAAAAAGTCAGAACTACAAGTTTTTTATCTCACAATTTTGATTGTATAACTCACAATTTTGAGTTTATATAACACAATTTTGAAAAAAAAAAAGTCAGAATTGCAAATTATATATCTCAGAATTCTGAGGAAAAAAGTCAGAATTTAACAGGAAAAAAGTCAGAATTGCAAGTTTTTTATCTCACAATTCTGATTGTATAACTCACAATTTTGAGTTTATATTACGCAAATTGGAGAAAAAAAGTCAGAATTGCAAGTTTATATCTCACAATTCTGACATTACAATTTGCAATTGTGAGTTTGTATTAGGGATGGGAGATATCTTATCGTTTGCGATATACCGGTAAAAATTTTCCCAACGATAAGAATTAGTCTTCCCGCAATAATAACGATAAAGTCTAGTTGTTGACACATTTCTGTGTGTGACAGTGCAGAGTGATATGCTGAGGGTGGACGTGAAAATAGTATATGGCTAAATGAGGAGCTCCAAACTGGAACTGGTTTGACTTGAATAACGTTAACTGTACTAGTAGCAAGTGTGCGATGCGGTTTGCATGTGTTTGAGCCTGTTTACAAACCTGTTGTCCAACAAAGATATCATTTATTGGCATGCTTTTTCTCCAAGTTAACTTCATAACATAGCCAAGTGTTTGAAATAACCTTTGTGATCGGCCGTGGTTTCATATTAAAGAATGAAGGCTGAAATCATACTATTTAATAGTATTATAAAGGCTTATTAATATCGATTAGCATTGCATTATAAATTTACTTAATCCTTTATTCATAAAAATACCCAGGATAGTTTGAAGAACACAGACAAACCATATATTATAGCAATCGTATGTTTATTGTCTTCACGTTTCCTCAGTTAAAATTCCTCTATCTTTGTTTTATTCAGCTATAGCGAGATTCCTGAAGCGTCGTCGGTACTATTACGTCTGCTATAAAGCATACGTGGCGTTTCTGCGCAAGGGCGCCCTCTGGCTTCTGAATCAGACAGAGCTTTATTGCCAAGTGTGTTTTACACAAAAGGATTTCGTCTTAATCAATGATTCATTGAAAAGATCTGACTCAAAAAAAACAAAACAATTTATTAATGAATTGATATCAATAAAGCAGCAACAAAGGAAGGTCGGGGCAAATGTTTGTTTGTTTGAATGTGAATAACAATATAAATTTCTATTTACTACTCACTTCTAATTACTTCAGAAGATATGAAATATTATGCATTTGGATCCATTTTCTGATACTTTTATAGTGCTTTTGAATATTGACATTTATTTATCATAATTACACAAATAATTATGATATATAATTATGATAAAAAAGATATATGTGTGACCCTTGACCACAAAAACTGTCATAAGTAGTACAGGTATATTTTATAGCAATAGTCAAAAATACATTGTATGTGTCAAAATTATTGATTTTTCTTTTATGCCAAAAATCATTAGGATATTAAGTAAAGATCATGTTCCATGAAGACGTTTGTAAATTTCCTACCGTAAAAATATCAAAACCTAATTTTTGATTAATAATATGCATTGCTAAGAACTTCATTTGACCAACTGTAAAGGCCCTTTTTTTCAATATTTTGATTTTCTGAACCCTGAGATTCCAGATGTTCAAATAGTTGTATCTTGGCCAAATATTGTCCTGTCGTAACAAACCATACATCAATGGAAATATTATTTATTCAGCTTTCAGATGTATAAATCTCAAACGCAAAAAACTGACCCTTATAGATACATTCTCCAAAACTTCTTCTTGTGTGTTCCACATAAAAACAAAGTTGTATGAGTTTGAAACAACATGAGAGTGAGTAAACAATGAAATCTGGAAATGTATTAATAAACTAGAGCATTGTGTTTCACCGTGATCACCAGGTGAAACACTGTAACCTTGTTTATTGCAGAATGAACTACACATCTCCACAGTCAGCTCTTCTATTCTTAAACCCCCTCTTTATTCATTCCTGCTGTCTCTCTCTGGTCAATTCTTCATCTTAATCTCATTTCTCTATTCATTCACTCTTACTCTCTGCCTCTGATTCAATCTTAAAAGCGGTTCATACAAAGGGCACACGAGCACTTCAATCCAGGTCAATAAGAAACTGCCCAAAGATGCTCTAATACACCAGCATTCAGTGCTTAACCTATAGAGCATCTACATTTAAAACTATTCAAACTTCTGAAAAATGAGACTGAAAGTGTATCCACACAAGTGCACCTCAAGTGCCAGGACAGAAAGTCTCCCCAAGGACGATTTGGCAACAGGAGACGTCATAAGCACCGCAAAGCATCAATTGGAAACCAAGCGTAAACTTTGCATGCGGCTGTGACGATCCTGGCAATTGCATCACACGTCTCACAACACAGCTGCAGAGAGATGTACTGACTCTGAGCAGCCAAATAACACTAGCAGAATCATCTCATATTGATTTGTAAATGCAATCATGCAAATGCATCACAATCCAAGTTAGAATCCATTCAGCCTTTAAAGAAAATGACATCTTGAGTACATATATGCCGTGTCATCCTACACAGTGGCGAGGTCACCTTTAAGAGAAAGCATGCGTAAGCACCTACCCTGCAGCCTCTGCATCTCATTGGCAATCTCCCTGTCTGAACGGCCATAGCGCTGAGCAGATGCCATTCCACTGATTCGGAGTCAGTGGTGCTGATGCAGGTCAGCGGATGCGGCTCCACCCGAGACTTCTCCTGTCATCCAGGATCAGCTGGAGTCTACATGAAAAGCGTAATTGTTTTCAATCAGCGCATGCCATGCAAACATAAGGTTTCTTTCCTCCCCTTGAAGTTCTGTGGCTTCTGCAGGAAGCAGCCTCTTCCCTTTGCACTCTCTCTCTCCCTTTCTGCCTTTCACACTCTACTGTAGGCATCAGCATAAGTTTTCACTGCCACCTGGTGTCCAATCAGAGTGCAGATCTCAAGCGCAGTCCAATAGTGAGGCCCGCTGCGTGCCAGAGTGTTACTTCAGCAAGGCCAGACAACATTACTCTAAGTAATTAGATTAAACATTGTTACATGTCTGAGCTTCCGCTCATGGAAAATGCAAAAGATGTTGGAATATGATGTATCTCAAGCATGGGACTCCATTAGTTGAAATCCGAGAGGGTGGAAAACACTCTCATAAGTTACGCTTTTCACTTCCATTACAGGTTCAATCACACACATGCACGTTATAGAAAAAAAGCGAGATGCCTGACTAGAGCGTTAAGCTTGGGATTCAGAGACCACTCTTGCTGAGTCTGCTGGTTTTCAAACAGCAGTGCTTAGCAATGACCTCTACACGGTCACTGCAGATGGATGTGAGAGAGAGAGAGAGCACAGCGTGAAGTTACTGACACTAGTCCTTGTGCGCAGCGGATCTTATGTCATTCTCGTTCGCTCACCTTCTCCAAGGAGTCGCTGTGAAGACTTTGTATCCTCCATCAGTCTGAAGAGTCCAATAGACGACAAACTGTTCAGCGTTGTGCATCAACATTTTGCTAAATGTTTTCCTGGGAATAGATAAGAGATAAGAGAGGGTTTCACGCTGACAAGCAAACAAACCACTTAGCAAATAAGATCAGGAATGGTGATGTCCAGGGAATTATTTGAAATGCAAAACAGATGAATATCAGAATTCAGCTTGAAATGCTTTTATGCTGCAGTATGTTGTTTAAAGAGTAACAGAGCCATCTGCTGTTCATCAAGAGAAGACGGATAGGAGAAGACAGGATAGGATAGGAGAGTTACAGCAGTCAAAAATCACAGAATACACAATACAAGAGAAAAAGGAAAAACTAATAAAATATATTATATAATTTTATTTTAATGTATTTTATTTATAAATATTACAGTTATTTATAAACGTTATTTTTTAAGAAAGATTTCAAGTTCAATGTTACAAGTTACAGCAGTCATAAATCACAAAATATACAATACAATAAAAAAGGAAGAAAATAAGAAATATATATTATATATTGTAATATCATATTATATCATTTTATTTGAATGCATTTTATGAATAAATACTACATTTATTTATAAATGTTATTTTTTAAGAAAGATTTCAATTTATATAATGAATGTCTTCAATGGCAAAAAAAATGAAATTTAAATTAAATTCAATTATAAATCATAAATTATTATCAGTCATAAAATCACAGAATATGTATTTTGTGAGTAAATACTACATTTATTTATAAATGTTATTTTTTAAGGAAGACTTTTAATTATATAATGCTAATATTAATAAAATAAAGGGGTTACATAAATTATCATAAATTACAGAGTACACAATACAAGAAAAAAAGGAAAACTAATGAAATATATTAAATTATGTAATATTATATAATTTTATTTTAATGTATTTTATTTATAAATACTACATTTATTTATTATATAATTAATGTTTTCAATAGCAAATAAGATCAGATAAGACAAGATATAAGATAAGAAGATAAGATAAGATAACAAAAATAAAGGGGTTACAGCAGTCATAAATCACAGAGTACACAATACAAAAAAAAGGAAAAAAATAATAAAAGAAAGAAAACTAATGAAATATATAATAATAAAATAAAATAAAATAAAATAGAGGAGTTACAGCGGTCGTAAATCACAATACAATAAAAAGGAAAAAATAATAAAATATATTATATGTTGTAATATATAATTTAAATCTATTTTATGAATAAATACTACATTTATTTATAAACGTTATTTTTTATTTCAAATTATATAATTAACGTCTTTAATGGCAAAAAATAAAAATAAAATAGTTACAGCAGTCATAAATCACAGAATACACAATGCAAGAAAAAAAAAGAGAAACTAATGAAATATATAATGTAGTATTATATTTTTTATTTTAATGTATTTCCTTTATAAATACCACATTTATATATAAATGTTATTTTTTAAGAAAGATTTTCAATTATATAATTAATTAATTAAATACTCTGCATTAATCACTGATCAAGAGGCCCCTAACATGAACTAGGCACGTTCTTGAGCACTTTTTAAATGAAAAACACACAATAGGCTAAAAATTAAGTGTAATGTATACTTCAGACCTGTGTATAGCAACAGCTGATATCTGCACTCCACAGCACAAAGCAACAATGAGAGGAAATGTCAGTATAGGGCCTGTCCCGCTCCTCCCAGACCAGCGGCTCTGTCCTAAAACCCCGTGCTATCTACTGTTCTTAATCGCTAACCTCCAGATACCCTAAATGAACACTATGAAGGGAAAGAACACAGTTCTCACAAAGGTGAAAGTGGTCTGGTTCGGGGCAAAATCCTGCTTTCTTTGCAGGATCTTATCAGGACTCCATTTTTGCAAAAGCTAGCCTGGTCAGGATAACCCAGCACAGAGCTGGCACTCGACATGGAAAATCTGAAGCGTTGTGATGACCAGCACAACTAGAGCAGACAAAGTGGAACAGTAAAAGCTCAAAAATCTTGGAGATTGTGTTATGAATTCTTTTGTTATGAAATACATAGAAATACATGCTAGAGTTTCATCAGTTTGGACTTGGTTTTATCCTGTGCTGGAATCCTGAAAGAATTCTGGATGCTTCTTAACTGACTCAGCTGGCATGGTTATATTGTTTTACACAGTGGAAAAGATATTACAAAAATGAGAATGTGTTCACGTCTCTCTACTCTTAATGTTTTGAACAGTAAAATAAAATAAAATAAAATAATTATTATTATTTAAAATATTATTATTATTATTATTACTCAAAATAATCTTTTTTATATTATTCGATTACATAAAATACACATTTTCATGCTATTTTTATATGGTATTGCATACTATATTATTATCATTTCAAAGTAATAAATTATAGTAGTAATATTTCAGAATATTACTGCTTTTACTGTATTTTTGATGAGAGAATGAAAAGAATTGTGTAGCTCTTTGTCACTGCAAACTGGCAAAATGCCATCAGCAGTGACACAGAATGGTACAGCCTTCACTGTTCATGCCAAGTGTCTGGAAGGGAAAGGGACATAAGGAAAAGCAAAATATGATGAATTTTGGCCAGGGGAAATGGGACAAATGATAGGAGCAAATGATTTCACACACACCTTGACTCTCCTCCTCCTCTCTGTACCCTCCTCCCTTTCCTCTCCATCCCACAGGAACCCTGGTCTGCGTAGATAAGGACAGCCTGCTGCTAATTTTACGCAGGAAAGGCAGGAAATGTGAAGCAAAGACTTTGCTTTTCCACAAACAACAGAGTAGCGACCCCGGCCTTGGAGAGGATCCTGTGTGCCACAGTGCTGAGCAGCCGTCTGGGACTGAAAAAGAGACACAGACAGAGAGAAAGTGAGAGAGGAGGGTCCCTAGAATTGAGGAGCTGGACAGACACAAGAGAGAGACACAAGAAAAAGTTAAAAGGAAGAGTAAGTGGACAAAACATTTGGAGGAGAGAGACTGTGTCCTCTCTCATCTCCACTGTATCTCTGGAGGGAGCTATGGCAGATAACAGCACTCATCCTATTGTGGAGATACTGGAGTCCTTCGGATTGAGTAAGATATTTTACCATCTTTACACACTTTATACAGAGTTCTCTCTTACATACACACAGATTAACTCACAATGTTACAATGTCAACTTTGTACTTCTAAAACAATCAGGAGAGTCTAGAAAATGCTATGTCGAGTCTTAGAACTGAGAGAAATGCAGACAGTAGTAACTAGCGGCAAAAGATATTGGCAAAAGTGGTCCGTAAAAAAACAACACCGCCAGTGTGCAGCTTTTTCCATGCTGTCTTTCCAAATGTCATTTCCAGATGATCCTTCACTCTGGACTGTGATTCCTTTCACCCAGGGAGAAAATTGCATATAAACATCCACATCAGTTTACACACAAGTCTCTAAAGAGTTTTTGATGTCATATTATTATAATGCTGATAGTATTATGTTGAACAGATATGTGCTGTGGTTAAAAACATTGTCTGCTTCAATCAAATGTAACAGTGAAACAACACTGGTTCATATTTATGAATAAAAATATCCTTGTTTTTCTTTAACAAATTTTAATTTAAAGACATAATTCTCACTCAAAGTATTGCCAGTTTCAAAGGACCTCAAATGTCCTGTGCCAGACAGTAGCCCAGTGTGCTAATGAAACTGGTATTTCTGTAGACAATGGAATGCAATAACAGGAAGCTTCCTAAAATGCAAACTATTTAATTCATTTTAACTGTAAAGGATAAGAAAACATTGGGTGTGCCTTCTATTGTGGAATTTGGCCCTTCCTACTTTGAGTTGTCAGGACAGGCGCAGGACAGTATTTTTCCCACGGGAGTAGAACGCCATCAAAAGTTCATTAGCCAACTAAAAATATATAGAAACCTTGTTCAGGAATTACAGGGAAGCAGACGTTTAATAGCACGTTTCATGAAAAAGAAAATGGAAGCGAATTATTCTTACAGACTGGTCGACATTTTGAAGTAACGTTATTTTTATGAAGGTCGTCTTTCGTAATGCAAACTGTATTTTGGCGCCCCTAGCGCTTTTTGCTAAACAGCGTCAAGCATCTTAAAATTTTAGATTTAACAATTCTTCATAAATAATAAACGTTTGCTCGATGTATTTGTTAACTGTTACTATAGAATAAAGCGCCAAACAACGAAAATACATAATTTTGTCTACGTACCGTCCAAAACGGATAATGATGACGCTTCTGTTGCTATGGTTACCGCCTAATATCGTCAAAGTCCCTTTCAACGTTCGTCACACAAAACGCGTTTTTGCGTTTAAACATGTAAAACGCAGGGCAAATGGGGAAAAAAACATAACGTATAACTTAGAGTTGTACTTTTAAGTCACTTTGATAACCACATTTTTAGAACGTTGTGTGGCCTCAAAATACATCAGACACAATTGCAACGGTAAAACACGTCAGTCTAGCGCATGTTTACAACTATGGAAAAGGCAACAAAAAAAAATGCAAAAACGCATGCTCTGTAGTGTTGTAAAATTTTAGGCCACTGAAACATGTATAAGTAATTTAATGTTTCCCTTAAACCCCTAACAGGCTAAGTACACACATTTAAAGGGATAGTTCACCCAAAAATGAAAATTACCTCACGGTTTACTCACCCTCGAGCCATCATAGGTGTATATGATTTTCTTCTTTCAGGCGAATATAATCAAAGTTATATATATTTTTTTAAATGTTCCAAGCTTTATAATGGCAGTGAATGGTGGTCAAGATTTTTAAGCGAAATAAAGTGCATCATCCATCTATCATAAGAAGTATTCCACACGGCTCTGATATCCATATTTAAAACTTTTTCAACCGTAATCTCTAACTTCCGCTGTCATACACACGTTCATGAGAGAGTGGTGTTCCAGCGGACGATGTAGGGTGTAGCGGAAGCTAGAGATTACAGCTTATAAAGTTTTAAATATGGATATTTTTCTTACACAAATTTGTCGCTTCATTTCAGTAAGCCTTTATTAAAGGGGTAGTCTACCCGCTTTTTTTCAAAGGCTGGAATGTGTTTATGGGGTGCACTGTAACATGTTCATGCTTTGTTTTGTTTTTGTTTAAATCCCATTATTTTTCACATATTTTACCTTTACTCTGCACTGCTTTTCTGTTCTCCTAAAAAACGGTCTGTTGACTTCTTGGTTCCTCCCTCAGAAATTCGCAGTGGGCTCAGATTGTTTAGCTGGCCCAGTGTGTTGTGATACGCTAACCACCTAGTGCACCTTGTCCAAAAACTTCAGGCCTCTTATCATAACGGGTAGCTGCATGTTTCCGGGCGCAGGGTTTATGTAAACTTCAGGGTCTGTAATGTCACTAACCCAGGAAGTAGCTCATTGTAGTCTTTACCAGCCATTTGCGGTAGGCCTTAAAAATGAATTCTGTAAAAGAAATGTCTCCTTTTGCATTGAAAATTGAGCGTCGTAACTTTGTAGATCTTGCTTATGCTCAAATAGCCACATAACACACTAACTATAGTTAAAAAGGTGAAATCGTAATCTATGACCCCTTTAAGTCCCTGGAGCCATGTGGAGCACATTTTATGATGGATGAATGCACTTTATTTTGCTTCAAAATCTTGACCACCATTCAATGCCATTATAAAGCTTGAAGAGCCAGTATATTTTTTAATATAACTCTAACTGTATTCGTCTGAAAGAAGAAAGTCATATACACCTAGGATGGCATGAAGATGGGTAAATCATAGGGTAATTCTAATTTTTGGGTGAACTATTTACAACACTTGTTATGTTTTGGCAATTTTAATTGAACCACCACTGACAGAGCCTTTGTTTTGTTTATGTATGGGAGGTTGCTTCAGAGCCAAGTCCACATATAATAACTCTGTGGCCACGGAGTCCTTGCGTAAAACATGCTTTTACACTTTTGTTTCTTTCTCTAGGGGATGTGATTCTGGCCTTCTGTCTTTCTATGGTCGTTGGTCTTCTGCTGGGAGCTGTGGTCTATATGATCTTGACCTGGATGTCACGTCGACGGGCATCAGCCACCATCACACGTGTACCCATCCACCAGTCCCGCTCAACCACACGTTCTTCTTCGCCACGCTCTCGGGCAGGCTACAGTCGACACAGCAGTGCCTACGACCGACGCAGCAACAACAGTCTGGCCAGCGCTGCCTTCTCCTTCCATCGGCAAACCTCATCCTCACCTATAGACTATGGTGACTCACCAGGCCGCAAGTCAAGCTTCCGGGCCTCTACTTTTCATCCTCTCCTCCAGTGCAGCCAGATTGCTCGTGAGGCAGAAGAGGGTGCCCAGAACAGCCTGCCACGGACCCCCACTCTAACTACCAGCCCTGGAGCGGCTGGATCCACCAGCACTGTCAGTTCAATGGTCACTCCACCCCGGGCCAGAACCAGGCCAGATTCCTTCTGGGGAAACAGCAATCTAAGAGGCTTTCATGCTGGCCAAACTCCACCACCTGCCTATGAGAGCATCATACGAGCTTATCAGGAAACGACCACGTGAAGGAAGGGGAGATGGTACAGTGATGGGGGAAGATAATTGTATTAATAGACATGGACTAGAAATTTGGACAACTGAAAGCAATATGGATGTCCTACACTTTAAACTGACATGGCCAGTTTTTTAATGTGTGTATATGTGCATATTTCTGTTTGTATTCTCTTAAAAATAAAAGTTCTTTATTGGCATCTATAGTTCCATGAGGAACCATATCCAAGGAACCTTCCATAGTTTATAGTGGGAAAAAAAGGTTCTTTAGATTATTAAAATATTCTTCTTACCAAGTAGAACATTTTTCTTTTAAGGACTGTTCCATGAAAGGTTCTCTTGGAAACCAAAAAAAAAAGTTATGTGACATCACTGTAAAAAACTCTTTTTGGAATCAATCTCAAATACTATTTAGAGAATGTTTGAAAGAGAGAGGACTTTTTGGTTTCATTTACTAATTTAGTAAAGACTATATTTTGCAAAGAGAGAATATGTTTGTGTAGAGTGAGAGAGAAAGATTAGAAAATGTGATAAACAGAGAGATAATGTAAGAGATACTGAAGGTCACAAGCAAGAGAGCATTACTGATGTCTGTTGCAGATTCCTAGACAAGCAGTTATTGCAAACACTAATTTAAAAAAGTTTAGCAAACTCATTAGATTGTGTATTTATTGGTTTGTTTTCTGTGAACTTTAGACTTTTGGAATCATTGTAAGTATTTCTCAACACAATTATACTCATAAAAATAAACTGACACAATGCATTTTGCAATACCTTTTTGCATCTGTATGTTTTAACTACACAAAATTCCTGCATCTTTATAGAAAGCCTTATACACGAACCACAAAATGGACATAGCTCACTCAGAATTTTAATTCTGTCATTATTTACCCTCCTTTATGTCACCATCATACTGTAGTATGATGAAGTTCCACAGAAGAAAGTCAGTCAAACAGGTTTGAAACATAAACACTGACAGTATTTTCACTTTTGGGTGAACTATCAGTTATGCATGTGCATTATATATCATTGAAAACTGAGAAATGAACAGACCAAGGACAAAGGTGTTTTAAGAGGGTTTACAGCACACACATCCTGGAAGTGACCTGGCATCCTTCACACCCACTGGTGAGTGAATTTCCCTGACAAGAGGAAGGAATTGTCTCAACAGGTTGAAATGTATACTAAGAATTCCTTTTTTGACATACTGTGCCAACTGCAATTTGATAGATAGGTTTCCTCTAGGTCTGTGTTTATCCTGTCAAGATTCCAGCAAAGCATTTTGAACATTCATTTGCACAAGTGTAAAATATTACAAATGAAAGAATGTGTTTACTTCCTTCCAATGCTCTGGACTGTCATATTAGCGTTTGTAATTCTAATTGTACTGCGGTTTGATGAAGATAAATTGATTTAAATTCCTGCTAAACGAGGTAGGGGTTACACGAAACAATTTATGTGCGCATTAGAGTATTACGGTAGGATATTTTCGACGCGTCACACAAGATTTGCGTTATTTACGGTAGCGACGCTTGCGTATATGCGTTCAATCTGAAAACATTTCCTGTTTATATTTGCTGTCAAAAGTGATTTTTATACCGCGTGTATTTGAAGCAACTTCTGTTTTATAGGTAAATTACACATTTAACGTACTGTTTCAGTCATTAAATGTCAATCTTGGACGCAGAGACTGAATTTTGCTAGAATACTAATATTATTCAACTAACTAACAAGCCGACTGGTTATTACACCAAATTAAATGATGAATCAATGTCAAATTAAAATGTTTTAGAGCAGTATCAATATCAGCAGTCTCTTTAGATAAAGAAGTGCTTTGACTTTCAATAACATAGTAGAGAGATCAGCTGACAGTGACACTGCTGGCATGCTGCCTCTTTTCTTCAATTTTTTGTATTTAGGTTATAATCGACGTGAGAAGATTACTTTAAATCGCCAGCAGTCAGAAACAGTGGGCATATATGTCTCACCGGCCCACTGGCCAACATTAATGTGTGCCATCGTCGGAATTCTGCGAGTGAAGCCGCCAATGTCTGCGTCCGCCCTGCGAATGATCCGCGTCCGGAGGTTGAGCAGCACCACCGGACCTGCTGTGAAGAGAGCACTGCCATGGAAAGACCTCAGTAAGACTCTAAACCTACTTCTTGTATGCCTACCTACACAGCATTTATGATGGCCAAAAATGCTGTCTAGGAAGACAGTTCTCTTGGTTTTGAAACAGCTTTAATGTTAAACCAAACCAGGGCCTAAAATTCTTTAAAACTGTTTGTAACTTTGGGACGTATAAATATGTTTTAAAACCCGAATTGCAACTTTATAAAGAGAAATATAAAATCAAAATTCAATAAAAATAGATTTTGCAACAATTGTGACCATGGACCACAAAACCAATCATAAGGGTCAACTTGTGTATATATGTATGTATACGTTATCTGAAAGCTGAATAAACTTCCATTGATGTATGGTTTGTTAGGATAGGACAATATTTGGCTGAGATACAAATTTTAAAAATCTGGAATCTGAGGGTTCAGAAAAATCTAAATACTGAGAAAATTGCCTTTAAAGTTGTCCAAATGAAGTTCTTAGCAATGCATATTACTAATCAAAAATTAAGTTTTGATATATTTATGGTAGGAAAATTTACAAAACATCTTCATGGAACATGATCTTTACTTAATATCCTAATGATTTTTGGCATAAAAGAAAAATCGATCATTTTGACCCATACAGTGTATTGTTGGCTATTGCTACAAATATGGTTTTATGGTCCAGGGTCACATATTGGAATGATTTCTGAAGGATCATATGACACCTAAGACTGGAGTAATGACTGATGATGATTTTTTACTGTATTGTTTTGATTAAATAAATGCAGCATTGTTGACTTGTTGCACGAGAGACTTTAAAACATTACATTTAAAAAATAAATAAATACATAAATCGTACTGACCCCAAACTCCTGAATGGTAGTGTAAATTTACCATAAACTAAAAATATATGTATAAAAATTTATGTATTTTTTTGTCCTGTTACATTCCTGTGGGTCCTCAAATAGTTCATGCTTTATTTGTTTAGATAAATTGACAGATTTATTCTGAATGTTTAACTGAATAATTCTGAATGCTGGTCTTTATCTCTTTCTTGTCTCTAGGAAAAATGGCTAAAGTGACAGGAGCAGTAGTATTGGGGTAGGTTTATTATAAGTGCTTTTTTTGCATTTATTAAACAAGCCATCAATAAAATTATATTATGCAATATCATTCAGCACAAACAGAGAGAATGTCAGTGGAAAACACATTCCGACTCTATCAAGTTTGCTTGCACAGAGGCTGTGTTTTCGTCACGTACGAGGTGGTTACTCTAAACCAGGCCGTCACTATCGACACCAGCGCCATACTACAGGAGAAGCACAAGTCCTACATCTACCTGACTCACACCACTAATAGAGAACAGGACAGCCTTGCTTCTGGTAGATTCTGAAAGCATTCATACTTGCGTGTGTGTGTGTGTGTGTGTGTTTGTGCTTGAGAGAGTGTGGAAATATCAGTGGGATGAAATATTAATTTGCATTTACATGTACATTTACATTTATTTCTCGAAAAGCAACTCGGAAATGAGGAATACTAAACCATAAACGATTCATCCTTAAAGTGTTAGTAACATGAGAACTTGGTAGTGGTATCCAAAATGCTCAAGAAAATACTTGCTAGAGGTGAAATGCTTTAAATTATTTAGTCAGAAATCAGTGCATAAATTGTCAAGCTTTTGCAGATGCTTTGTATTTATGTCTTAGATTAGATTAGATTTTTTTTGGTAGTATATTATACATGTATTTTTGATATTTTGCACAATTAGATCTTAAAACCCATTCATGATGTATCATGATTTACATTTAATGTATTAATTTATTGATTGCCCACAACAGACATTATTTTTTTTCTAGACTTCACTATCAAGACCAGGAAGGAACTTCATAAAGCAGCTAGAAAGTTTATTGAAATTTCATCAAGGGTTCTTCTTCGCCCACTGGATGGTGAGTAGTTTCATCTCTATTTGATGGCATTGACAACTGTGAATGATTGTGAATGACTGAGTTATAATAGTGGACATGCTTAGAAAAACCACATGGAGACAGTATGGTTTATTGCATCAGGAAACATCTGCTTTCTGCTGAACAATAACTAGACAGTATTTTTGACCTAGATGTCACCTGTATCTGCGCAAAGAGGAACTGGCATGGAATGTTGTTCTGTTTTAAATAGGGCAGGTATCTTGCTGTCCGTTCTATTTTTCTGCATAATATGGAATCTAATACACTATGTTATGACTTTTTTTAAAAAATTGCAGCATACTTGGCACCAGGTTTGAGGCTAAGAGTAGTTTATAATTTTAAAAAGTTTGGGATCAGTAAGACTTTCTACCATTAATACCTTTATTCAGCAAGAACGCATTCAGTTGATCAAAAGTGACTGTGAAAACATTTATAATGTTAAAAAACATTTCTATTTAAAATAAATATTTTGTTCTTTAGAACTTTATATTCTTCAAAGAATCCTGAAAAAAAATTAACAAAACTATTAAGCAGCACATCTGCTGAAAATTCAGCTTTGCCATCACATTATTTTTAAAAAAAGATAGAGAACATTGTTTAAACTGTAATAATATTTCACAATATTACTGTTCTGAATTTCTGTATTTTTGATCAAATAAATTCAGCCTTGGTGGGATTCTTTATAAAAGAAACATTAAAAATCTTACTGACTCTAAACTTGAATGTTAGTGTACGTTTAGACCAAAAAGTTTAGCAAAGTGAGCCACAGCAGTAGACTAGTAGGCTATAGAAAACTGTAGAGAGATGATCAGAAGTCCCCCCATATTTAACTGAAGGCATGTTTATCTTAAGGCATCTGTTTCCATTTGACTTTGGCCCAAAAACTCTTCATATCAATTTTTATATCATAGGCTTCGTATTAAAGGGGTCATGACATTGATTTTTTATTTTTTATTTTAATATGTTCCTTGAGGTTCACTTATAATTAAGGTTGCAAAGGGGTGGAAAATTCACGGTAATTTTCCAGCAGATTCTCTGGAAGATTCCAAAAAATCATGGAAAGTTTCCAAAATTTCTGGCATGTTTCCGAAATTTATTGGACATTTTCCACTTTTTTGCAACCATACGTATAATGTTAATTAAGCTTTTTGCACAAAAAAATAAGTAAATAGTAAATAAATAAATATAGCTGCAAGCAGCAATTACGGGGCCAAGCACTAAGCAAGCAAGGCAGCAAGCATCAGAGAAACTGAAGCAATGAGTAACTGAAGCCATTTTAAGATCATTTTAGACAAAATGGGTGAAAAATTATAAAAACAACCACTAGTAATATGATTTAATGGGTTATCACTTTTGACCAATAGCTGGCGCTGTTATCAAATCGATGTGGTTTGTTCAGTGTGAGGTGACAATGACACACACAAAGTTTGGTGTCAATATGTCAAAGCTTTGCAAAGATAAAGCTTTAGAGACATTTTGGCTAGAAGATGGTGCTGGGCCCGATACGCTAATGTGTTTTTAAATTGTTTTGACAAAATTCAAAATGGCCGATGCACAAATTAGCTGACATGGGAAAATCGTTTATGGTTTGGCATGATGCACCGAATCTAAAAAGACCAGTTTTGTGATTTTTATTTTTTATTTTTATTTATTTTATTTTTTTTGGCCAAATCATTCACAAGTTATAAGCAAAAATAGCCATTTTTTTGTATCTCCTGACCTTTAGGGGGCAGAGTGCGAAGCACTGCAGGTTATGCTTGTTTTAACACACACCAAATTTGGTCTCAATATGCCAAACCGTTGCGGAGATACAGCCTCAGATCTCTTTTTGCATGCTGTTTGTCGAATTCGTTCGCACGTTATTTGAGAGTAGTTTGATTAATCAACTTGAATTCCATCACTTTTTGCCAGCATGGTCTGAAGATGATCTGAGTCAATTTTGGTGAAAAACAAACCATCTAGGACGTAGGTTTTATTTGACTCGGCATGAGCCAAGGAATCAGATAAAAAAAAAAATGTTCCTTCTAGACCAGTTCAAAAGTTATAAGCATAAACGTGAGTGTAAGTTTGGACAAGTGCTGGCACTAGAGAGTTTCAGTTAGAGACTCCAAATTTGCTGTGGTTAATGAGACTGTTCTCTATCAATGTGCCAAATTTCACAACTTTCCTTAAGCGGTTCTATGGGCTGCCATACACTTCTAGAGCGGAAGAAGAAGAAAGAACGACAATGGATAGAATAGGTGCCATGCACCTTTGGTGCTTGGCCCCTAAATATAGAATGTGGAAAAATGATCATTTTCAACCCTTGTTCTCTGTCCACAAAATCCATTTAGATTAAGGCAAATTTGATTTCTCATGTCGTGACCACTTTAAATCACGATTTTAATATAATTTACATTAGACTGGCCCTACCCATCACTGCAGTTCAATCCTGTCTTAAGATATATCCATTTTCCTTGGCTTTTAACAGTACTTAAGTATGTTATTTTCGGTTTCTTTTTTTTCTATCATTTGTCTATCTTGTTACCTTTTAGTTCATTGCTATTCTTTTATTCATTGTACAGCACTTTGGTAAACTTCAGTTGTGTTTAAATGTGCCCTATAAAAAAACATTAATTGATAATTTCTAGTTTGCCTGTGTATCTGCAATTATGTGAAATAAGCATGGTTAATGTTTGTTTATATCAGAGCATCTCAGTCATCTAGACGCAGACCCTCATGAATGTGCGCTGTGGGTGCTGCTGAAGAAAACCTGCTCTGCCGACCGGGCCGTGAGACAGCAGGCGGTGCAAGAACTGGCTCAGAATCACCACTGGCAGGGTGAGATATGGCAGTATGCTTAAATCTTATTCAAACTTTTCTCTTTATAATAAAATGTCAAGATTTACTGACTTAACAGAAAACTCGTCATGTTCTTGCTCAGCAAACCTCTTTGCCCACCAGAGAAAAAGCACATCACTATACTGTGAGCTCTGAATGGTCTATTGTCTTGTCTGTCACAGATTATCAGTACCAGACTGCAGCACAGGTGATAGATCAGCGCACAGCTGTGGCTCTCGCCCGCATACCTAAAGTGGACCTGCGCTTCTTTCTCCCTCCTCCTCCACTGCCACACACTGAAGATGTGGGTACCTGTCGTTTACACAAAACAGCCAAAGTGAACTGCTGTGTAATGTCAGTTGCTTGTGCTAATGTTTTGTGCATGTGTAGGATATATCGATAGAAGATGGGCTTAGGCAGTTACTGGCATCTCTGCCCCAGTCGGAGGTGGATCAGTGTGTGCAGTATTTCACCTCTCTGGCACTGAGAGAGAGCAGCCAATCACTAGCTTCTCAACGGGTAAGACATACATAGTCAAACGATCCACCTTATTATTTAACGCGTTTTATTAGCCGCTATAGGGAAATAACGAGAAGAATAACAACATGCAGTAAACGGTAAAACTGTTTGCAATACAAACCTGTGTGTTTATAATTAAGATAATACATTAAAATAACATGGTAAAACACACCAATTTGCATTATCAATAGCAAAACAAGCTGTTTTGTACAGCTAAAAATAGCTGGGCGCAAACCCATAAAATTTACAAATGGCTGTGCGGGCTCTTACGGCAAAAATAAGGTGAATAGAGTACAACAGTTGAGTTCCAGAAATAAAAATCCTATTCTTTTTCTTCATAGTTTAACAAACACCTACACTCTTTATCCTTCAGAAAGTGTTCTTCTGAATACTTTTTGGTTTCAGATCAAAGTTTGTAATGTTGTGATTCACCACGTCACGACTAATTTTTAAAATCCCTATGGGAAAGTGAATAGGAGAAACATTTCTGGAATCAAAGATGCTGAAAAAGCGTACAGGCACCTTTGTACCTCATTTAATCAAATGTATATCCTTATAAAAATACCACTGTATTAACTGTGCATTTTGATCTGTGATTATAGGGAGGGCTGTGGTGTTTTGGAGGAAATGGGTTGCCCTATGCCCAAAGTCTGACTTCCACCCCCTCTGAGAAGGTGGAGACGTTCTGCCTGCAGGCCCTGGTGCAGCACTCAAAGGTGAAGTTTTACAAACTCTGCAAGGTGACATGTATTTATGTAGCAAGGAAGTAAGCAGTGATCAAAGAAAACAGGATGCTTGTGTGTTTTGAGTGATGTGTTGTAGATATGTTTGATGTGTATCTTCAGATCAGTTTTAATCAAGAATTTGACTTTAGCAAATCAGTTCGAAGCATTTGATTGTTGTTTGTACACAGGTCCACAGTCATTGTGACCACCTTGTTGCTAATGGAGGACTGCTGCTCTTGCAAAGAGTCTACCAGCTTCGCAGAGACTCCCCGAAAATTCAACGCAACATTGTGCGAATTATTGGAAATCTGGCCCTGAATGAGCGCTTGCACACTGCCATAGTCCAGTCAGGTTAGCTTTGTACTTTATTATTACTGATTTATGAATTCAACTTTGTTTTGAAAAAAGTTTATTCTCTTTTTTGGTTGACCTTTAGGTTGGGTGGCTGCCCTGGCTGAGATGATTCAGTCACCACACATCATGCAGGCATCTCATGCTGCCCGGGCTTTAGCCAATTTGGATAGAGATGCAGTACGACAGAAGTACCAGGATGGTGTTTACATATTGCACCCACAATGCCGCACAAAGTACTCATGCTTTTTTAAACGTCCTCCCAAAAATGAAAATTCTGTCATTAATTACCCACCCTCATGTTGTTCCAAACCCGTAAGACTGTTCATCTTCAGAACACAAATTAAGATATTTTTTATGAAATCTGAGAGCTTTCTCACCTAGCATAGACAGCAACACAACTGACACGTTCAAGGCCTAGAAAGGTAGTAAGGACATTATTAAAATAGTTCATGTGACATCAGTGGTTCGACCGCAATTTTAAGGAGCTATGAGAATACTTTTTGTGCGCAAAGAAAACAAAAATTACATCTTTATTCAACAATTTCTCTTCCGTGTCAGTCTTCAGCACACGTTCAGGAGATGTCGATGTCCTTACTACCTTTCTGGGTCTTTAACATGGTAGTTACGCTGCTGTCTATGCAGTGTCAAAAAGCTCTCAGATTTCATCAAAAATGTCTTAGTTTGTGTTCCAAAGATGAATAATTAATAACAATTAATGACATAATTTTCATTTTTGGGTGAACTATCCCTTTAAATACAGTAATATTGTAAAATAGTTTTGCAATTTAAAATAAGTGTTTTTCATTGTAATATATTTTAAAATGTAATTTATTCCTATGATCAAAGCTAAATTTTCAGCAGCCAATGCTCCAGTCTTCAGTGTCACATGATCATTCAGAAATCATTCTAATATGCTGATTTGCTGCTCAAGAAACATCTTATTAATGTTCAAAACAATTGTGCTGCTTAATATTTAGGGGGACATTTTGATACATTTTTACTCTAGATTCATAGAAAGTTTAAAAGAACAGCATTTATTTAAAATAGAAATCAGTTGTAATATTATAAATGTCTTTACTGTCACTTGATCAGTTTAATACATTTTTGCTAAATATGTCTTTTGTTTAGTGAGGGTTAATCATGTTTATTATTCTTTATATTCAGTCAGCCAATCAAAGCTGATGTTCTCTTCGTCCACGGCCTCTTGGGAGCAGCTTTTAAAACGTGGCGTCAAAAGGACCTTGACGTGACAGATGATGACAAGGTGGAAGGGGTTCGAGAGGACTACACTGAATGCTGGCCCAAGGTCAGATATTTTTTTTTAAAGAAGCCTATGAGTAAAATCAAATGTTACCAAACTATTATTAGCAGTATAATGGCATTACAGGACCTTAGAGGTATTTTGAAAGTCTGACTGAAGTCTAAAGTCAGCACTTCAACATTTTTTTTTTTTTTTTTTCCACAGTCGTGGTTGGCTGCAGACTGTCCAAACCTCAGAATCCTGTCTGTTGAGTATGACACTCATTTAAGTGACTGGAAAGCTAAGTGTCCTGTTGAAAACCAAAGGTAAACAGTCAATTTTCAATGTTTGCATTACTAAATTATCTGATTAATTTAACATCCCTGTCGAAAAATCCAGCATATGCTGGTTAGGTATGTTTTGTAACATGGCTGTTGATTTAAGATGGTCCTTAGCTGGTCATGAGCTGGTTTAAGATGGTTTTTAGCTGGTCATGTGGTGGTCCTAATCAACTACCTCCTGCTCAGGACCAGCTTAGAACCAGCACATGACCATCTTAAACCAGCTCAATCCAGCAGCCATGCTTCAAAACGTACCTAACCAGCATATGCTGCATTTTTCAACAGGGATAGCATACCAAATATCCATGTTTGTCTTTGCTTTTCGTGCTATACAGGAAGTCCTTGGCCTACAGGAGTCAGGAACTGCTTAGGAAATTGAAGGATGCAGGTGTAGGGGACAGGCCTGTGGTGTGGGTAGCCCACAGTATGGGAGGTTAGTCCATGGTGGGTCTTAAATTAGCCAGCACCCAAATATAATAGTAACTTCCTCAATTGGGAGAGGTTTAATAATCTCACTATACTATATTGTTAGTCACTATTTTAATTGAACAAATAGTTCAACCAAAAATTTTAATTCTGTCATTAATTACTCACTCTCATGTTGTTCCAAACACGCAAGACCTTCGTTCATTTTCATAACACAAATTAAGAAAAGTCGAGATAAATTGTTGAATAAAGTCATTATTTCTTTGCGCACAAAAAGTCTTCTCGTAGCTTTGTAAAATTACAGTTGAACCACTGATGTCACATGGGCTTACTACATTTCTGGGTCTTTGAACATTTTTGCATTGCTGTCTGTTAAGGGTCAGAAAGCTCTCGGATTTCATCAAAAATATCTTAATTTGTGTTCTGAAGACGAACGAAGGTCTTACGGGTTTGAAACAAAATGAGGGTGAGTAATTCATAACAGAATTTTCATTTTTGGGTGAACTATTTTAATTATGCAGCCATGTTTGAGACTAAGTTATGATTTATAGTTACTTTGTGTTTTAGGTTTACTTGTGAAAAAGATGCTCTTAGATGCCTCAAAAGATCCTGATCTCAGACCGTTGATCAAGAACACAAAGGGAATTCTGTTCTACAGCGTTCCACATCACGGCACGTTCATGGCAGAGTATTCTGTGAATGTCCGATACCTCCTGTTTCCCTCTATCGAAGTGAAAGAATTATGTAGAGGTGTGATTTCTTTTTGTTCTCAAAATATTAATAGAACTTGAATTCCTCATCATGAGATTAAAGGACAAGTTCAGTTCCAGAACAAAAATGTACAGATAATTTACTCACCCCCTTGTCATCCAAGATGTTCATGTCTTTCTTTCTTCAGTCGATGAGATTATGTTTCTTGGGGAAAACATTAAATGTTCTCCGTATAGTGGACTTCAGTGGTGCCTGTGAGTTTGAACTTCCAAAATGCAGCTTCAGATGATCCCAGTCAAGGAAGAAGGGTCTGATCCGAAGTCAATACAGTTAGGGTATGTTGAAAACCTCCCGTTTTGTTTTCTTCTTCAACGTCAAAATCAGCCTACATCGCTGTTTTACCTTTTTTTAAAGGTCTTTGTATGTTCACGTTGTAAACACTGGGTCAGTACTTCTGCAGCGATGTAGGATGATTTCTAAGTTGGGAAAGAAAACGAGATGGTAGTTTTTTGACGTACCTTAACTTTCAATGAGTTCACATGGACTTAGACAAGATGAGCATTTGAGGTTAAGAAGTATATAAATTATTAATTTGTTTAGAAAATGACAGATTGTTTCGCTAGATAAGACCCTTCTTCCTCGGCTGGGATCATTTAGAGCCATTTGAAGCTGCATTTAAACTGTATTTTGGAAGTTCAAACTTGGGGGCGCCATTGAAGTCCATTATATGGAGATAATTCCTGATTTTTTTTTTTTCCTCAAGAAACTTAATTTCTTATCGACTGAAGAAAGAAAGACACGAACATCTTGAATGACAAGGGAAGAGAAAAATATGTGTACATTTTTGTTCTGGAAGCAAACTTTTCCTATAAGTTTGATCCTATTTACCCTTCATTTTTCTGTTCTTCTGTTTTGACTCAGACTCTCCAGCGTTGCGGAACTTGAATGAAAGTTTCCTGAACTTTGCAAAGGAACAAGAGTTTAAGGTTCTTAGCTTTGCAGAAACTCTGCCAACCTCCATTGGGCCGATGCTTAAAATATTGGTAGTTCCAGCCCAGTCAGCAGGTGGGTCAGAATAAGCGAACAACAAATGATATATCATTCTTACATAAAAATGGTCTGTTTTACATACCTGGTATCAGAAAACAAAAATTCTCCATTTTCTCTGTCAGATCTGGGTATTGGGGACCTCATCCAGGTGAACGTTGATCACCTCAACATCTGCAAGCCAGAAAAAAAGGACACGTTTCTCTATAAACGTACTTTACAGTTTATTCAAGATGCTCTTGGAGGACAGAGAATTAAGTGAACTTTAAAATCCAAAACTGGTCTCTTTCCATTTCATTCACTACTTTTTGAGGAGTCAAGGAACCATTATATCGAACCATTACATTTTAAAAAGTAGTGTTACTTGTGACTTAAAAAAAGGATTTTTCTTTTCATTTTTTTTAGATTCTTGCCAACTTTGTGTCAAAACCTCTTGGTTTACCTTTTAATGTGTTTTTCCCACTGTTGCCTTGTACTGTATTTCATTTCAGAAATTTGGAATGAGCACTTCTGCATTTATTTTAACTGGAAGCTATAAAAAATAGACATGAGTATCGAGTTTATGATGTTTACTATAGCGATGCACGTTTTAAAAATCATTTATATAAAGTCTGTATTATTTATATTATTTATTTTTCTTGGAAGATAAAGAAATAGTAACAAAACTGAAAACTTTTCTTAACTCACCAGCCTTCTTTGTATCCCTACCTCAGACACACAGGTTGGTACTGATGCTGAGTGTAATTTGCCACTATTTTTGTACTAATGGATTAATTGTTGTACTTGCATAGGACCATACTACTTTTATTTTGATGTTGAGTATGTGCAAGACACAGTTATTGCCAAATCACACTGAATAAAGCTGTTTAACCTACCTTTTATCTCGCCCTTAAATCATATGCTTTTACTATAGCTATACTACATGGGATTATATACATGTTTATGAGCAGCTTTTTTCCTTTCAGAGTAACAGCGCTCCAAACCAGCAGGCGGAAGTAGAGCTTACAGATCGAACGTTAGTCAGTAGAAGAAGACCATTGTTGGTTAGCATCGACTGTGGACACTGTGGGATTAAAAAAAATAACTGTCAGTTGACAGATAAATACGACAGAAATCATGTAAGATTAATTCTTTTAATTTTCTTAAAACTGCTGGTTTCTACATGTATAGAATCTGCGTGTTTGGAGATACGCATAGTATATGAAACGTTTGTAACGACAACAGACATTCATGGTAACCTGCTAACTTTTTTTTTTATTATTATTATTATTTGTAATATTCAGAACATTTTTTCTTTTATAGATACATAGGCTTTAACTGAAGGACCAGAAGTGTTGACACGTCCCGTCCAAAATGGTTAATGTCTTGAAAGGAGTTCTCGTTGAATGGTAAGTTTTACATATATATTCATTTGAAGGTGCATTCAATAATTTTTCTTGAAATCATATAAACCAACATTAGATAAGGAGATCATCTAAGTACCATTTTCTTGATCTTTGTAGCCGGCTATATGCACAACATATCTGCTTGTGAAATCAATTAATAAATAATAAGGGTTGACTCTGACTAAAGTATTTCTTCAATGTTTTCTTTAACTGAAAACGTTGACACAGGGTATCAGTTCCAAGTTACAAAAAATAAATAAAAATCAGAGTGCACCTTTAAAATAAAGTCATGTTCCATTGTGCCATCATTTACGATTTTTTAAAAAATATGAAACAGTGACCCAGCTATGAAGCAATTTCTCCTATATCTGGATGAGACGTCGGCATTGGGGAAGAAATTTATCATCCAGGATCTGGACGACACGCACGTTTTCATCCTAGCTGAAGTTGTGCAGATTCTCCAGGAGCGAGTAGGAGAACTGATGGACCAGAATTCATTTCCCATCACCCAGAAATAAATGTCTGAATCTGACAGCAGACCCTACAATCTGTGAGAGCAGATGGATGTGGAGATTCTTTCAGCACAATTGCACAAACACATGTAACTGGAAATATATAGGCAACTGTTCTCCTTGGTTTACTTTGACTGTGTTGCATACATATTTCATCTGAGAGAATTATAAGTTTTAAGTGCTTTTTGTTGCATGTTTCAAAGACGGCTTCTTGAATCTTTGCTGTGTTCTGACAGTGGTCAACGAATTGAGTTTTGGGTGTAAAAAATGACTATTTAAATGTATATATAAAATTAAATTAGACGCAATTTTTTTCAGCATTTCAAAATTGACAGTGTGATTTATATACATGCATCAAATAAAAAAAAAATGTTCTCAGTATATCCTTAACTTATTTCCTGGATACATTGTAATTAGTCTTAATGGGGTCATGACATGAGAAACCAAATTTCCACTTATCTTTTGACAGAAGAGGTCTTAGTATGCTTAATACATCCTGCAAGTTTCATAACTTAAAATGTCCTCATCATCAATAAAAAATAATGTATGTAATAACCCTCAGAAAATGGCTCATTTGGACAGTTGTTTGCATAACCACTGCCTCCAGTGCAAGACGGACGAATAGTCTTCTTACCGTAGGCCCCGTCCATTAACGTTCGGTCGTTTAACGGCTGACACTTGTTTACGCTGAAATCTGGAAATTACCATTTTATTTTCATCATGTTTTCAAAACACTCACATGCAATAGTTAGGGGGCAGGGCATTCATACTGATGATAATGGCTGATTGCTGACAAGCCTTAAAGGGCAAGCTCCTTAAAACAGGTCATTTTAGACAGAGGGTCAGAATGAGGGTTGAAAATAATCATTTTTCCACTTTTTTTTTTTTTTTTTGGTATGAACCCTAAAAAAATGAGAAAACTGCTGTATTTATAGGTGACAGTTTCTAAAATACCAACATCCCTTTTCTGTTTATTCTCTTTTTAGTAAAAAAACTGCACAAGGGTATGACAGGACATTTAGACAATTCAGATGTATCTTTAATCAGGATATTAGTGGAAGACTTTACCTTCTGGCGTGAGGAGAAGAAACCGCAAGATCACAATCACGAACAGCAGGATATTTCCAAAATATCCAGCATGTCTTGATTAAGGAAGGGAAAGTGGTGCAGTGGTGCACTCTTGAAAGTACCTAGGAGTACCTCAGTAAAACTGACTGGCTAAACAACACCACTATTTGAAAATAAGGTGCTGTTTCCTTAATTTTTGTTTCCTAAGAAGACCATCATATGGAAGTAAAGTGAACTGATATTTTGTGTCAGACCTACAGCTTTGTAGTATTACATCAAGTTCATTTTGTTACCTAATAATACAGATTATATAAATCTATCTATCTACAGTTGAGGTCAAAAGTTTGCACCCCCCTTTTAGAATCATTAAAAATGTTAATTATTTTACCAAAATCAGAGAGATCATACAAAATATGCTATCATACATGCTATTGTTTATTTAGTACTGACCTGAATAAGATATTTTACATAAAAGATGTTTTCACAAGAGAAAATAACAGTTGAGTTTATAAAAAATGATCCGGTTCAAAAGTTTACATACACTTGATTCTTAATATTGTGTTGTTATCTGAATAATCCACAGCTGTATTCTTTGTTTAGTGATAGTTGTTCATGAGTCCCTTGGTTGTCCTGAACAGTTAAACAGTTATTCTTCAGAAAAATCCTTCATTTCCCACAAATTCTAAGGTTTTCCAGCAATTTTGTGTTTTTGAACTCTTTCCAACAATGACTGTATGATTTTGTGATCCGTCTCATGCTACTATTACAGAAGGTTCAAACGCTCACTAATGCTTTAGAAGGAAACACGATGCATTGAAAGACAGAGGTGAAAACTTAAAAGTTTGAAGATGAGAATAAATTTAACTTATTTTGTCTTCTGGGAAACATGTAACTTTCTTCTGTAGCCACTGAAGGGCAGTACTAAATAAAAAAAATATGATATTTAGACAAAATAAGAAAAATGTACACATTTCCATTCTGTTCAAAAGTTTTCACACCCGGCTCTTAATGCATTGTTTTTCCTTAAGGAGCATCAGTGACCGTTTGAACCTTATGTAATAGTTGCATATGAGTCCCTCAGTTGTCCCCAGTGTGAAAAGATGGGTCTCAAAATTATACAGTTATTGCTGGAAAGCGTTTGAATGCACAAAAATATTGGAAAATCAAAATTTGTGGGACCTGAAGGACTTTTCTGAAGAACAGCAGCCAGTTTAACGGTTCAGGAGAAAAAAGAGACTCATGAACAATTATCAAAGTTCAGCTATTATTTTCTCTTGTGGACTATATGTAAACATCTTTTATGTGAAATATTTTATTCAGGTCAGTATTAAAACAAAAACATGCATTTTGTATGATCCCTCTATCTATCTGTCTGTCCTCTCTATTGTGAGCCTAATCGAAGCAAAAGGCGTTGATATACAGTACACTGCCATTTAAAGGTTGGGAATCAAGATTTTTAATTTTTAACAAGTTTCTTATGCTCATCAAGGTTGCATTTATTTGATCAAAAAATAGTAAAATGTAATATTGTAGGAAATATTATTACAATGTAAAATAATGTTTTTCTATTTAAATGTACATTAAATTTTATTTATATGTGTGATCGAAGCTGAATTTTCACCATCATTACTCTAGTATTCAGTGTCACATGATCCTTCAGAAATCATTCTAATATGCTGATTCATTATCAATGCTGGAAACAGTTGTGCTGCTTAATATGTTTTGGAACCTGTGATCCTTATTTCAGGATTCTTTGATGAATACAATTTTAAAAAGAACAGAATTTATGTAAAATAGAACCTTTTTTAACAATATACACTACTTTTCAAAAGTTTGGAGTCAGTAAATTATTATTCTTTCTTTTTTTGAAAGAAATGAATACTTTTATTCAGCAAAGACGTGTTAAATTGATTAAATAAAAGCGATAGCAAAGACTTATATTGTTAGAAAAGATTTATATTTTGAATAAATGCTCTTCTTTTGAACTTTTTATTAATAAAAGAAGAATCACAGGTTCCAAAAAATATTTGGCGGCACAACTGTGGCCAATAAAGACCATTCTAATGAATAAATCAGCATATTAGAATGAATCCTGAAGGATCGTGTGACACTTAAGACTGGAGTAATGGCTTATGGAAATTCAGCTTTGCAGTCACGGGAATAAATATATCTTAATAAATAATGTTGATTTGAATGAACTCGCGATTACGCCGAATTTATCTATCAGTGGCCACAATGTCTTTGCAACATTTCTGAGTCCGTTGTTGTCCAGACAGCGCAGATGTACTTCCACGCACCTCGTCGTGGCGCTTGGTTCTGTGTGAAGTTCTCGAGCGTGCGCACATCCACCTCCACTAACGCACAAAGCGCTTCTGCTCAGGTTACTGTAAATGAGACCTCCAGTCTTACTACAATTACCTGTTTAATGGACTAAATAGCCAGGAGGACCAGAAGCCATAATATGAAGAAACGCTACATGGACATAGGCAGGCTACGGAAAATGAAAAAGATTAAACTGACAGAGAAGATTTCCGAAAGGTATGACACCGTGCGCGCTGCTTTGTTGTTTTGTTATTGCTCTTATTCGTTTTCACCTGAATGGCTCTCGCTTGGCTATTCATAGCGCGCTGAACGGATTGACGCAAACAATAAACAAACAGCATCTCCCGATATCATAACAAATCGGGGTTTAATTCAGAGCTAACGCTCGCTGTGATTTAATGGATGCGTACAAGGCCGAATCAATAACATTTCGTATAAAAACATGATAGCGGGCTATGCTGCTAACAAAATATTTTAATAACAAAAATAACCTCCAATTGAATTCAGCGTTGCATATTAAGAAATGCTACAGTACTCTATGTATTTCATCCTCTGCTATTAGTAAACCTAGCTATTATTAATGTTATTTGATAACAGCGTCAGCTAACAAGTAGTCATGTTATTTCTCCATGACAATACGATGTCTGAAAAACAGACTGTCTGAAAACACAGACAAACTGACAGCGGCCTCTGACTAGACATTATGCGCGCAGGAATGTCGTTTATGTAAGACTTTTTATTTTGCTGTAGCGTAAATGTATAACTTACATAATATTTAATAGTCTGTTTTTAAAAGCTGTGTTCGTAAGTTGTTGGTGCATTTTGTATTTTTCATCAGGTTCGCTGATTCCAGACTATTGTTTCTAGTGAGGTAAACACACACGACAGTGTAGTCTGAACTGAGCCCGTCTCTTATTAATATAGTGTAGTGATCTGGACAAAAGCCTCCTGTGTTGATACGCTTCATAGTGAAATGAACGTGCGCAGATTTCTCCTGAAACGGTTTCTTGTTCTTTAAATAGCCATGGCAACACTGTAGATTCGACGTTTAGGTGCTGATGCAGAAGATGAAATGTTGCCATGGTTACCAAACACAAAGGGATGTGGAGGGCAGAAAGCCCGAACAAAGGAATGGAGCACAATAGACTGTGCGACCAAAACATGGATTGCAACGTCTTCAAGAACTTACTTTCTGTGTCTTTACATCTCGCGTATATGCTGGTTCCGTTTTCATTCAAAATATAGAAAATATGGGTTATGGGCTTTCTGTAAACATGAAGTTATAACAAAGTATAAACACAGAGAATGTGCGTTTTGTAGTTGTACAAGGACTTCTGTTTTGACTTTAGAAAAATGCATTTTATATATATATCTATAATATATATATATATGTAATATATGTAAATATAAATATCCTTCTAACTGTAAAAAAATCTAATTGTAAGTCATTTAAAATGTCCTATTTTCAGCGCATACTCTGTTCTGAAGTTCATGATCGTTTGGATGCTGGTGCTGTTAGCTGACTTTGTTCTGGAGTTCAGACTGGAATACCTGTGGCCATGTTGGCTCTTTCTAGGGACCGTCTACACCACATTTCACTGTCATGGACTGGTAAGCAATTTTCTGCTCTGCAAATGCAATTGTATTGTATTGTTTACTTCTAAAATAATAAAAACTCAAATATTTTTCCTGCATTTATTTGCATTTTAAATGAGCATTAAAATATATATTAAACAAACTAACCTCTGCTTTTCTTTTACAGGCCATCTGTGTGGTTTTCGTGTGTGCAGCATTTACCCTGGACTTATTCTGTTTAATATTTGTACCCTTACACTGGCTGTTTTTTGCAGCCAGTACATATGTCTTACTCAACTATATGTGGCATACAGGTAAGCACTAAATGCCAATAAAACTGCCATTTCTTAAAATTTACAGATAGAGTCACTGTGCCCCTAGAAGTACCATTATATATATGTATTTAGTACATATTTGGAGTATGTTTTACAAGAAAATAGTGCTTCAATTTTTAGGTACAGTTCACCCAAAAATGACAACTCTGTCATTAATTACTTACCCTCATGTTGTTCGTTCATCTTCAGAACACAAATTAAGATACTTTTGATGAAATCTAAGAGCTTTCTGATCCTGCATTGACAGCAATGCAACTACTACATTCAAGGCCCAGAAAAGTACAAGAGCATCGTTCACGTGACATCAGTGGTTCAATGTATATTCTGGTTCAAATAAGTAAGTCTAGGTAATAAAACTGCAAGTCATCCTCTCTATCAGAATCTTTAGACATGTTTACTTCCACTTGTAAACATGGCACAGTACATCTGGGTTCTACTGTACTATGTGAACACTTGACGAGGACTGACATGGAAGAGAAGAAATTGTTAATTAAAGTCGTTTTTTAACAAAAAGTATTCTTATAACGAACCACTGATGTCACGTGGACTATTTTAATGATGTCCTTACTACCTTTCTGGGCCTTGAACATGTCAGTTGCATTGCTGTCTATGCAGAGTCAGAAAGCGCTTGGATTTCATCAAACATATCTTAATTTGTGTTCCAAAGATAAGAGAAGGTCTTATCGGTTTGGAATGACATGAGGGTGAGTAATTAATGACAGAATATTCATTTTTGGGTGAACTATCCCTTTAATACAATTACTTGCCAAGTCTTTGTAATTGTTTGTGAAATTTACTGTCAATTTCTAAATGAAAATGTTATTTATTTTTATACATTTTATTTCTTTATTTGCAGAAAAGGGGATCTGTATGTCAACTGTGACATTATGGATACTTTTAGTGTACATGGAGGCGTCTCTACGGTTGCGTGACCTGAAAAGCCCTCATGCAAATCTGTCTCATCTATTTGCTGCACACTGGTAGGTTCTGATTGGCAATTTATTTTTGGAGCTGAATGCAATATGGGGTTTTAAATAAACACCAATTTCACCAGCTGTTTCATACGGTAATTTAACACAAGCTATAATTATTTCTTCCAGCATTGGTTATCCACTAGTGTATATGGGATTTGATGCAACATGCTACTTCTCCAGTATGTTTAAGCTGCGAACTCAGAAATCAGTTCAGAGTGAGAACGACCTCCACGTGGATCTTCTGCAACAATCCCTACCTCCTTACATGCACCTGTACCCAAAATTGTGGATGGAAGGTATGTATAATTTCTTTTACAGTACCATGTAATATGTAACTATTTTTAGATATCTTTCTAAAAAATTAATCACTTTAAAGGGATAGTGCACCCAAAAATGAAAATTCTGTCATTAATTACTCACCCTCATGTCTTTCCAAAAGACACAAATTAAGATATTTTTGATGAAATCCAAGAGCCTTCCGACCCTGCATAGACAGCAATGAACAGTAGTAAGGACATTGTTAAAATAGTCCATGTGACATCAGTGGTTCAACTGTACTGTTATTAAAATAACGTGATGAAGTTCAAAAATGTAAAACTGTGACAAATGTCTTTGTACAGATCCCAAATATAAGGTGGCCAAATCTAGGCCGACGCAATACCAGTGTCCATCCGATTCCATCACCTCAGAGGACAAACAAAACATGGAAGACTGCCTTCAAATCCACAGACTTCCTGCCAGAACCGAAAGAGACACAAATCCACAAACTCCAGGAGGCAAGCACCGTGGAGTAGAACTTCATTTGGACTCTACATCCATGCTAGAAATGACTGAAAACCTACCTCAGGAGGATCAGAGCAGCAAAGCTCAAAGACCCTCCAAGAGCTCCTTGCCTAAAGTGCACCGAGGTTCAGTAAATATCCCTAACAGCAAAGGGGAGAAGAAACAGAAAGCCCCCAAAGCCATCAACACAACAGGGGACTCTGCTGAAAGGTGCTTGTCAAACATCTCACCAAGTCCTCCGAACCCACACACTGAGCAGATGCTGAAGTACGTTCGTTATTTCATTACTAATTCAGCTCAAAATTCATGTTTGCGAAAGTGTAATGGAGTGTGGAAGATGGTTAATGAATTTCGAGTACATTTACACTGTGATCTCCATCTGCTCCACAGGCTGGAACAAGAAATGAGGAAACTGAAGGGAGAGCTGCAGGCGAGCAGACAGAGCGAGCAGGAGCTGCGCAGTCACATTTGTAATCTGACCAACAGTGAACACAGTCTGCGCCCTGAAGTCTCTCTGCTCAGACATGCAAATGAACTGCTGCAAAACAAGTGAGTCCTCTGATCACTTCCTGTTGGTCTTGCCATTAGCGCTCTGGGTTGATGTTAGGTCACGCTGCTTGATGTTTGCATTTATATATCAAACATACAGGTGTTTACAACTAACTGCAGGCAGTTTTTTGGATGTTGTATGTTAAAATTAACACTTTAATAGTTTTTACCATGACTTTTATGCAGAACCTGTATAGTTTGACCTTTTGTCTCAGACCTTTAAACTTAAACTATGCAAATCCATCATAAAAGTATTATTTATTATAATGTTAATACATTTTTTAATGAAAATTCTGTCATTCATTACTCACCTTTGTCGTTCCAAACCCGTAAAAACTTCAATCATCTTCTGAACACAAATTAAGATATTTTTAATGAAATCCGAGAGATTTCTGACCCTGCATAGACAGCGGTGCAACTGACACGTTCAAGGCCCTGAAAGGTAGTAAGAACATCATTAACATAGTCCATGTGACATCTCTTGAACAGTAGTGTGTACATTACGAATGAATGATGTGCTTTAAACATAACTATAACCGTTTTCTTATCCTTTAAATTCTCTGGCGCTCTGCTGTGCAGGATTCAGTGTCTCACAAAATCCAGACAGAAGGACAAACAAAACTGTTCCTTGCTGGAAAAGAAAATCAGAATGGAAACAGAGGCTCGAGTTGCGGTAGAAAAACAACTCGCAGAAGTCAGAGCCCAAAAATTTGATGAAGCAACAATTTTACTTCGGAGCGCATCGCACAGGTAAGTGCATTAACGAAGCAGTAGTGCAAGATGCGTTCGTATGCATATATTTAGAATTTTTGCTTTCCGTCATTGATGACGCTTAATCGGTCTTTGAGACTAGGTCTAAATGTTCTGCTTTTTGATTATGGTTATAATTGGCAGTAGAATTCTCAATGCAAAATAGCAATGATAAAATAAGCCTGTAAAATGTTGTATTTTTTTCATCCACTATAGGCAAGAACACAGTGAAACTCAAATGTTGAGGAAAAAAGCTAAAGATCTAGACTCAGAGTACAAACAACTACAGCTGGAATATCAGGAGAAAGAAAATCGAATGATAGCTCTAGAGAATGAAGTGGAGGTAAAGAACGCGGTTCGTAGATCTGTTCAGTTACATACTGCATTGAATAGTTGTGCTGTGCTGGATGTTTGTGGTTCATATTTTTATGTTCATGTTATGACACATGTGGATCCGGTAGCTTGCTGTCTGTGGTGTTCAGCCTGTGGCTCTTTTTTTTGGTTGGTGTGGGTGAAAGTTTCTGTGCCGAATGCTGATTCTGTTTTTTTTTTTTTTCTTTTGTTGTCATTATTTCTTGCTCCTCGCCCAGTTTAAATGCTGTTATTGCCATCTGCCATATAAAGCATGCCAAAACAGAAACCACATCTTTCAGAAACTATTGTGCAATCTGAGAATTTTTGTATCATGATGAATTTAATCAGTCAAGCTTTTGAACATTTTTTCCTTCATTGGAAAGCATTCCCAAGATAATTTAATTCTGCTTGACTAAATTTGTGTATACAAAATTAGATAATCATTTGAATAGTAGATTCTCAGATTTTTTTTTTAATAGCTGGCCATCAGAAATGTATAATTTACAACAGTACATTCTGCTATGGTGACTCCTTAAGCCGGAAACCAAAAATTTACAACAACATACGTTTTTTACCTTGAAATGTCTGTTTTGGGAGTTTGGTGAGTGGGTACGAAATCCACGTTAAGGACTGAAAGGATTAGTTCACTTCCAGAACAAAAAATTTACAGATTTTACTCACCCCCTTGTCATCCCAAGATGTTTGTGTCTTTCTTTCTTCAGTCGTAAAGAAATTATGTTTTTTGAGGGAAACATTTTAGGATTTCTCTCCATGTAGTGGAGTTCAATGGTGCCACCAAGTTTGAACTTCCAAAATGCAGTTTAAATGCAGCTTTGAAGGGCTCTAAATGATCCCAGCCAAAGAAAGAAGGGTCTTATCTAGCAAAACGATTGGTCAGTTTCGGGAAAAAATGATAATTTATATATTTTTTAACCTCAAACGCTCGTCAAGTTGTCAACAAGTTCATCAAATTAAGAACATAGTCTGAAAGTAAAGTACTGTAACTATTTTAATATAACAAAAAAAGACATGCTTCAGCCATAAAGGGATACTTCACCCGAAAATGAAATTCTGTCATCATTTATTCACCCTCAAGTTTCAAAGCTATGAGACTTTCTTTCTTCTGAACAAGAAAATATTTTGAAGAATGTTTGTGACCAAACAGTTTCAGTTCCTATTGACTTGTATGGACAAAAATTATAATGGAAGTCAACAGGAACTGAGTCATAAACATTGACAACAAAGAAAGCTGTACAGGTTTGGAACAACATCAGTACAGAATTTTCATTTTTGACTGAACTATGCCTTTATACAAGGTTTAAAGCCCATTTATTTGGAACTAGACAAATGGGATTCAAATGTTCACCTGAATCATTCATAATCACTCAAATCTTTCAAATCACTATTGTTTTGTACTATTCTGCTCTGTTCCTGTCTCATACGTGCAACATTCTCCTGCTTCTTCCCAGACCCTCCAGAGGAACAGATGCACGGAGCAGGAAGCGGATGCTTTGCTCTCAGCTCTCTCCTCCTTGCAGGACAAGGCTCAGCATCTAGAGTACAACCTAAGTGCAGAAACCCGTCTCAAGCTAGACCTCTTCTCTGCGCTCGGAGATGCACGCAGACAGCTGGAGATAGCGCAAGGTTCATCTCATTTTAAATCATGCCAGTTATCAGATTCACATTGCAACTGTTTTGTAGGAATGTTCCATATAGTGGTACCATACTGCTGGTTTTACACTTGTACACAAAAAATACAGGTTCTTTATTGGCATTGATGGTTCCATGAAGAACCTTGAACATCAGTGGAACCTTCCAATAAACATAAGGTTCTTTAATGTGGAACATGGTTCTTTACATTTTTAAAAACTGATGGCTCCATGAAGAACCTTGAACATCAATGGAAACTTCCATTAAACAAAAGGTTCTTTACTGTGGAATAAAGTTCTTTACTTTCTTAAAAATCGATGGTTCCATGAAGAACCTTGAACATCTATAGAAACTTCCATTAAACTAAGGGTTTTTTTTACTGTGGAAAAACCTTCTTGACATTCTTAAAAATGGATGGTTCTATGAAGAACCTCAAACATCAATGGGATCTTCTATTAAACAAAAGGTTCTTTACTGTGGAAAAACATTTTTTTTTACATTCTTAAAAATTGATGGTTCCATGAAGAACCTTGAACATTAATGGAACCTTCCATTAAACAAAAGCTTCTTTACATTCTTAATAATGGCTCGTTCCATGAAGAACCGTGAACATAAAAGGAACTTTGAACCTGGGACCTTGAACATCAATGGAACCTTCCATTAAACAAAAGCTTCTTTACTGTGGAAAAATGTTCTTTACATTCTTAAAAATGGATGGTTCCACAAAGAACCTTGAACATCAGTGGAAACTTCTATTAAACAAAAAATTCTTTACTGTGGAAAAAGGTTCTTCACATTCTTAAAAAATGATGGTTCCAAGAAGAACCTTGAACATCAATGGGCATTTCCACTGAACAAAAGCTTCTTAACTGTAGAAGAAGGTTCTTCACATTCTTAAAAAATGACGGTTACAAGAAGAACCTTAAACATCAGTGGAAACTTCCATTGAACAAAAGCTTCTTTACTGTGGAAAAAGGTTCTTCACATTCTTAAAAATGGATGGTTCCATGAAGAACCTTGAGCATCAATGGAAACTTCCATTAAACAAAAAGTTCTTTACTGTGGAAAAAGATTCTTCACATTTTTAAAATTTGATGGTTCCAAGAAGAACCTTGAACATCAATGGAAATTTCCATTGAACAGAAGCTTCTTCACTGTGGAAAAAGGTTCTTCACATTCTTAAAAATTGATGGTTCCAGGAAAAACCTTGAACATCAATATTAAAATGTTCTTCACAGAAAATGAAAAAAAAAAAGGTTCTTATAAGAACTGTTCACTCAAATATTCTTTGAGGAACCAAGATGGGATGTTCTTTGCAATCGCTACAAAATCGCTTTTTTAAAATCTTCTGGGACCTTTATTTAAGAGTATAGCTTTTAAATGATTGATTTTATGTTTTTTTTTATATTTATATATTTATTTGGAAAACATTTATAGATGTTTAATAATATAATATACATATAAATTCATGTATAAATGAGATAAATTAATATTCTCATTAGTATTGGCCACAATATTAGTATATGTATTAATTTATTCAATGTCTTTCTTTACAGTTAAAATTATGAAACAAGACCACGAGGTCAAAGAAATGAAGCAGAAGCTTGCTGAAGCGATGGCCGTGGCTCCAGGTATGTCATACATGGCCCCCAGGTCCTCTATGCCTCAGTACCTCAAGTTCTTCAACTCTGAGCGCTACATGCTGAATCCCAGAGCGCTCATGTACCAGTGTCTTAAGAAATAAGACCAGCGAGGACAAATCGGACTGGACGGCTTTTGAAGGATTATTTTGACTCGACATTCCAAACACGGGGGCATCTCTGCTTCAAGGTTTGCCCGAACACTTTGCCTTTTGACAATGCCAACAGCCTCTGGTGAATCTACGGCTGTGTTTACTGATTTCAGCAAAGACACTGAGGCCACTTATAGGTGACCTTGCTTTGAGATTCATTCTAGATGAAATCTAAGTTGACTGTAAATACATTGTTGACCAGCGGATGACCATCGAATGCTGAGCAAACCGCTGCAAGCTGCGTAAACGGCAAGATATCAGTATAGTGTGAACTTGATGAGGAGCACAGTTCATCATGAGGACAGGATATCCTGTGTTGGGTTTAAAATGAAGAGGCTCTTCTTCAGCCATGACAATAACAGGCCAATGCCTCACTTGGTCATTCTGTGCCTCATTATTTATGTGAATTCAATTTATATAACAAGCCAATATCAAACGTAATTCAGTATGTGAATATTCGAGTGCTTTGTACCGTTTTGTATTCTTTTTACATTACACACGTTACAACAGAAGTGAACAACACCCAAAAAAACGTTTGTAGGTTTTCATGTTTCTGAAATTGTTGCCTTTTTTATGTATCAATGGGATGTTTTTTATGAGAAGTTTATTTTTCTGGCTTGACATACTTTTTTTTTTTTTTTTTTTTCCTAAACCAAAATGAAATAATGGTTTAATTTTGTAATTCTACTTGTTGGTCTGCATGCCAATTTATGTAAAATGATTGTTTTGAAAAAGAAAAAAAAAAAGATTTTGATGTCTAATTGTGCATTTGTGCAAGGGCTGTTTTCTTCCAATGATTCTGGAAGCAGTAATAAAGTCATTTTCAATGATAATCTTGTATTCTTTTCCACACGATTTTCTTCTAGTCTTGGCCGATATGCTCCATAGTCATATAGTCCTATAGAGTGTTTTCACAACACATCATGAATCGCCATATTGGCACCATAAAATGTAAATAAAGCCACTGAACTGAACAGAACTTGTAAATTTAGCTGATTATTGCTACTGAAAATGGACAATTATTGTCATGTTTTGGGCTGTACTAATTGGTCGGACTGGAAAAAACATCTGGAGTACTGTAGACTGCCAAAAGTTGACAAATCAAGTCTGAGGAAAGAAGGCGTTTATGGTTGGCCAAACTGTACCAGGATTTCCAGGGCAAGAATCTTTCAAAATTCGTGTTTGTTTATATCTTTTCCATTCAGATAAGTCAAATATTAGCCTAATATCTTAATTAACACTGCTTGTATGTATCTTTACCAACTATTAACTTAAGCTCATCAAAATATTGCGTCCTTTCCTGCTTACTAAGTTCTTCTTTATATGATTTAGCAGCTTCCACATGTTTGCCTGTGGTTTAGACAGCGTAAATTAGCAGAACAAGTATCCAGTAGTACATTAACGGTATAATCCATGCTGTTGTTTACATCCGACTATCTCCAATATGGCCGCGCATCCGGGTAACTGACCAAACCATCGTAATTTAAGTGTAAATCTTCAATCGTCACTCTGAGAGATTGCCCATACAACATATGGTCATGCTAGTTTATTTAATTACTCAGTTTCATAGCCAGAGAGTGAAACAACTCCAGTGTACGACTGAAAGAAGCCTATGTAAGTGTAATCTATTATCTTTTTAGTCAAGTAGCATATGGATGCCATAAAATGTTTTTAGTTTGCCTGAATTTGTATTTAACATGACAACAATTTATTGAAAACATTGTAAGTTACTAACTATAATGCTTAAATTTCCTCAATTATTTAAACGAACAAAGACTCTTTTACATTATCAAGAACATCACTTCAGTCTAGCAAGTTTATGAACTTTAACAAACACTTCCGTTATAATCAGTGAAGCTATCTACACTGTATGATGAATACATTTCTTATACTTACACCGCACGTACAAATGCACTTTGCTGTTTATGATGAGAAAAATCGCCAGAAAGTAGAATTCAGTCAGCGAGCTCGTTACTGAACAAAATGTCAGTGTTTCAGCGATGACTCATCTGCACGCCTCTGATTGGCCATTGCATTCATAAACTCAACGGAATCGTCTGTGATTGGTTATAAAGTGCAAAACTGTAAAAACGCGTTTTAAGAAATATGAAACAAATAAGCCCTAATATTAATGAGATAATACAACTATGACTATCGTCTATCAAACACAACAAAAGAGACTTAAAGGCAGCATTCACCCAAAAGTAAAGTTCTGCCATTATTTACTTACCCCCAATTTTTACCAAACCTATATGTGAAAGCCAATGGGGTTTAGTGTCGTTTTGGACCTCACTAACAAACAAAAAAAATACATATTATATAGTGTATTCCACAGAGGAAAATAAAGTAATATGGGTTTAGAACGACATGAGGGTGAAGAAGTAATGACAGAATCTTGCTTTCTGGGATAACTATTCCTTTTAATAATGTACTTAGGAGCTGAAATGAAACAGACAAAGAATGGAAGTACTCCGTATCTCATCTTTATATCAATAAATGGTGCAAATTTGAAAAGATTAACAGAGTAAAAGCAGTTATGAGTTTCTTAATGTTTTTTATGAGACAAACTAGACACTTCAAAATGATTCTGGGCAATAGTTCCCTCCTGTTAAACAGACCAAAATGAGAGAGGGATTGATACGAAGCCTGTCGTTTCTTTCAAAACAAGCACAGAATGAATCACCCATTTAAAATCGTTCTAATTTGTCACTGCTGGTCTGCATTAACAAAAAAAATGTGTGCTTTTTTTGCTTCCACTCTACTGTCCAACATCTAAAGCAATTTGCAATTCGAACCATTTTTGTAATTGTAAAGAAAACTAGAATTTTTCAGTTGTTTAACCACATTTCATGCATAATTTCAAATTAGGTGATTTTTATGTACCATCAAGGTGAATATGAAATTTATTGCCATCAACATAAAACAAATCAGTGCAAATTGCTAATTTGGACTGAAATGCCGCCCCCTCCATCAGAAACCGTAGGAGTTTTTATATACTGCAAATATGCCAAAAAAAATGTTACAGTATACTAGCATGCAGACCAGTTTAGAAAGAAAACACTACAGGATCTGCACAATGAAAAAAGGAATAATACAATGTGTTTGTCTATGGGTCTTCTGAATATGGACTGGTTGTGTCTGTTAAAGGCACATTTTAACACATCTGGTGCACTGGAGATCATTTCTTTATACTGAAACTCATAACTGTGTCACATACAGGGAAAACAGACAGGTGCCCTTCTCTTAGAAACCATTAAAATGAAAACTTACAGCATACATTCACAGGTAATAAAGGAAAAAACAGCCGCCACAAAGATGAAAGTGAAACACGCTTCAAGATAGACCATACGCATATAGATAAATAATCTGTTTGCTTTTTTTCAACGTTTCGAGAACCCCTTTCCTTTCACAGTCGTCGTAGATCTTGCATTGCAGACCAAAGTTTACCACAATTAATGTGTGCCTTAAAGGTACAAAGACAATGTAATTTGGTAATTTCAAAATAACACAGTAACGCATTCCTCTTACAATAAAAAAAAAAGAATAAATGAATGATTGAAAGAGTGAATAAAAGATCATGAAATATGCATGTGATGTGCCTAAAAAGACAACAAAAAAAGATTTGCAAGAAGAAGTGCAAACCAGAAGTAACCCATCCCACACATACTGTAAGCAAAAACGCTCCAAAATACAGCTCGTAATACTGATTTAAATAATAACCGAGTCATTTTTTTCTTCTTTTAAAACAGAGAAGCAGACTGCTACACTGACAGAATAAATGTACACGGGAACCACCAGCCAACACTTTTCCACCACCTAAAGCAGTGTGAAGAACAGAGCGCAGGGGTGCTTTTCTTTCTCAGGCTCAGTTCGAGGCGTTTTGATCCCTCCCCGCAAAGCTCCCACAAAATCCTCTGAGTGATGAAGCGTTAGAGTCCCGTCCCGTGCATGAAGATAAAGGATGGTGGAGAGGAGCTGGCAGATTCGACCCTTTGCTATGAGGAAACGGTTACAGGATTCAGAGAGCCGTTACGGCTGTAGAATCTAGAGAACGCCTCCTCCAGCACAGTAGTGAGACGTGGCTGATCCCCCTGGAAAGAGCCAGAAAAAAATAAAAAGTTTTATACAAAGTAGCACCAGGAACTGAATAAAAAATAAAACTAAAAGTAAGAAAGAAAAAAATACATAAATATTTAAATATAATTTTTAAAACGTAAATCAAATAATATAGCTGCAAGAAGCGATTATCTGGGTTCAGGTACTTAAGGTATTTAAGCACATAAGGAGAAAGACATTGCTGTAATCGCCTAAATCGATGATTTTAAAAAGCATTTTGGCAAATCCAGGTAATTTACCAAAGAAATATGATGATTTTTAACATTTATGATTGTTATAGCACCACCTATGGTCGAATTTCCATAAAATGTTGCATGCTTGCGACAATTGTCTGCAATATTTTTTTAATATGACCAAAGATTGAGCTCTACTAAATTTGGTAGGTAGGTAGATTTGGTAGGACTAGTTTGCAAAAGTAGGTTTTGGACATAACTCAATAACTTCATAGAGCGAAACTGTCAAGGGGCAATTTTCTTTATTTTGACCTAAGGATTTCAAAAATATATATAAAAAATTGAGTCTACAACAAACGATCTAGAAGTTATGAGCAGTTTTGTGTTTTTGATCGCTGTAGCACCCCCCATAGGCCGACTGGGCCAAGTCTTTGGATCCAAGTAGCAGTCAATACTACTATCAGACCATAGTACCATCTGGTTTGGTCTTCACGATCAGTTTTAGGGAGAATAATAATAACACAATTATAGTAGGGTTTCACCAATACTTGCTTGAACCCCAAATACATAAATAAATAAATAAATAAATGTAGCAAAGCACATCTGAAATCTCAGGTAGATCAAATGGAATTGGAATCCTTAATATACATCAAATAAATAGTTAAAAACAAAAAGAAACAGGCAAAGAAAGTTGATGTGAAAAGCTGAATTAATTATTGTGCAGAGTCAGGTATTAAAGGCACAGAGAGATTCAGAGGGGGAAATGCTGGAGTTACACAGATGGTACAACAGCACTCCTTACAAAAGTGCCAAATCAGACAGATGACAACACCAGTGAAAGAACTGAGAGAATCCCTTGCTTGCAGTCAAGAAAGAGCATTGACTGCTCATTAAGACTTGGGGGGAAAACCCAAGGTAAACCACTTTAAATGAAGAAAATTGGCTGTGAACAGCAGCAAATAGTTTTAATGGTACTACCTAACAAAAAGCCATGGTAGTGGAGATGGAAAAGCTGCCGTATGCTAATTTGCACTAGCGTTATAGTGCCAAGCTCTATTGTGGTATTCTCTGTGAGAGGTCTGGCCCTGGTTTGTGCATTAACAGAGAAAGTTTTCATGTCTGTTTTTACTCTACTCTGTGTGCTGCTCTTCTGATGAGCTCACACTGTTTGTCTCTTTTCTTACTCTTCCAGGAATCAGCCACAGCTGATCCAAACATTTCCTCAAGCAACTGAATTATTGATTGGAAACATTTTATTATGAATGCTGGCACTAACTAGTGCTTAGTAAATTTGAACCTGGTGACAAATGTTTTTAAAGTCATTAATGGAACATTGTGTGATTACATCAATTTTGGGTAAATACAGTAACCATGCCAACAATGAAATTGGGGACGGGGGAGGAATTGCTTCAAAGTTTTTTGATTGATATATATTTTTTTTATTTAACCATTAAAACAGAGTCTAGGGAAAAAAAAAAAACTGAATTTGTGAAAAGATAAAAAGACTTCACAGGGCCCTTAAAAGTCCATTAAAATGTTTTAAATAAATATTAAATATTTAAATATCTTCAAATAATTCTTTAAATATTTCCTGTGACAGATGAGTTTAGTTTAATTATATTCAGATTTATAATACGCTGATTTGGTGCTCAAAAGCATTTCTCATTATTATCAATGCTGAAATCAGTTGTGCATCTTAATATTATAGTAGCAATATGAAAAAGTGATACATTTAATGTAGATGAATAGAATGTGTATAATATCTTGAGTGAAACATCTTACCTCGCTAATGAAGCCAAGCTGCACCAGTTCCACAGCCAACTCCTGTACATTCTCATCTAAAACACATAGAGGACACCATTTTTAAGTTTCAACAATACTCTGTTATTGCAACAAGTCAATATTTTGCCAGTAGAAAAGTGCTGTGTTAACAATTCTAATCTGAATTTGATTCACTCATGTATTTGTAACTCAATTATTTCCTAAATCGAGAACAAGAACATGACACCAGAAACAAATGTGAATGCACATGGTCATTTGTAAACTGCTTAATTCTTCTTAACAGATTATTGGATTTTTGAAATGGTAACAAACATTTGTATTGGATTAAACCAGATGTGTATTCTAGCTATAAACATCCTGACAGTTTACACTTAGTCAGAAAGCTTCTTGATTCTGTGAACCTAGACTTGAAAGACAAAACCGACTGTGCTGATGCCCATTATAGCTGCGTCTCTTCCAGCTGAGAATGCAACGCATACTTGTGCTTCATTCTGACACATTTCAGAACACAACGGCATGTGAAATCAAGCTGTGTAGCTGGAAGCGTTTACATGCTTGTGTAGTGTGCGTTTGGGCCCTGATAAAGTACTCACTTGGTGCCAAATCGCAACTCAAGTGTCGGTTCAGCTTATCTTCCAGTTTTAGCAGTAAGGTCAACTATAAAAAGAGCAGAGAAGAGTTACAAACACAGAATTATCATCTAGCTTCAGTGTCATTACAGCAATAACTAGAAAAAGGCTTACATGATGTTTTGCTCCTTCCTCCACAGGCTCAATGTTGCACTGCATTTGTACGACCTTAAACAAAAGAGATTATCTTTAACACAAACATATGTGAGCCTGGACCACAAAACCGGTCCTAAGTAGCACTGGTATATTCGTAGCAATAGCCAAAAATACATTGTATGGGTCAAAATGATTGATTTTTCTTTTATGCCAAATATCATTAGGATGTTAAGTCAAGATCTTGCTCCATGAAGACATTTTGTAAATTTACTACCGTAAATATAGATCATAATTTAATTTTTGATTAGTAATATGCATTGCTACGAACGTCATTTGGATAACTTTAAAGGCGATTTTCTCAACATTTTGATTTTTTTGCATCCTCAGATTCCAGATTTTCAAATAGTTGTATTTTGACCAACTACTGTCCTATCCTAACAAACCATACGTCAATGGAAAGTTTATTTATCAGCTTTCAGGTGATGAATAAATCCTAATTTTAAAAAACTGACCCTTATGACTGGTTTTGTGGGTCACATATGATGCTAAATGACTGCAAATCCTGTTGACTTTGACTGCAATCACCCATCTAGATTTGCTTGAGCGGAAGTAGTAATACGCCACACAGAGACAGTCTGATCGACAGCGGGGGAAGGGGAGAAAACTGGTTTATTCTTAATCACTCATAGTCGGTCACTGTCTCGTAAATCAGTCCATTTCTCACCTTCCTGGTCTCCAGCTCTGCAGGCTCAGGCGTAGGCGTTTTGACAGAGGGTGGCACGATGGGGGACTTGACAGCCTCTTGCTGAGGCTGCTGTGGGCAGGGCACGCCGAAGGCAGTCAGCGGATAGATCCCGTTCCTACATCACGAGAACCAAGAGCACATGTTGATATTACATTTGCACTTGTTTGAAAATTGTGACATTGAACATTTGAATCAGGCCAACAAACATGGGTAATTATTATTATTTTTTTAGCTCACCTCACATCTTCAAGAAACTTGTCAAGCTCCAAAGCAGGAAACTGTGAGAGTCTGATGGCAAAAGAGACAGGATTACCGAAGTCATTTATGTGGTGTGACAGCTTATTTAAAACCTAAAACCAAGAACAAGGCACTGATGAATCATAGGAGGAGACTCACTTTAGTTGGACCTCTTTCCTTTCCATAATGACCTGGTTGGGGTCCATGTTCTTGGTCATTTCTTCCAAAGCATTTTCAGGGATCATGTCTAGAAGCCAAGAGGGAAAATGGTTTCAATGTGTTTAGCTTCATTGTATTCCATTCATAAAGCAAACATAAAATGAAAAGTCTGAATGATAATGAGATCAGCTCATGACTCACGCTGGTGACTGACGATACAGTGTGCAGCCAAAAGTTTCAAAAGAGGCACTTCAAACAGAGCTTGATGGAAAAGCAGCTCTCTGGCTGTGGGCCTCTTATCGGGGTCCACCTCCAGACACTTCTGAATAAACTCCTAAAAAAACACACACACAGAAACATGACACTTCATATCCATTAGTATATACGTATTAGGAATAACATTATTATGTTGAGAAGTTGACTGGCTCTTATAGACACAGTCACCAGTCACCATCATGTGTGAAAAAGGTGACAAAGCAGCATATTTTGACATCGGCTTGTCAGATCGTTCGCTCCATCCATTGCTACAGTTATCACTGTCAATTAGGGCTGTTTCTTCGATTCCTCAATTCAATTCAAATACTTGATTTAAAAAAATTCTCAACTGTTTGAGCAACTGGCAAAAAAAACAACATAAAAATAAATAAATAGTTGTTGCAGGTTTAATATAAGCGCTTTAATTATTCACATGCGTGTAGGTTACGTGCATCTCAGAGTGGCTCTGTTTACAGTAAATGCCGTCTCAAACTCCATCTCTGCTTATTGCTGAGTTTGGGTGTATTATGACGTCTTTCTGGGAATGCAACAGGCAGATTTGATAGGTAGATAAACCTATGCAAACACAGGAAAATACATCATCTTTCTAAACATGCTAATTGTTCATTGTGATTTTCAAATTAAAGTTCAAACTCTTATTCTGAGTTTACACGTTTTGATATCCACACATTCAAGCGATTACAGTGGCTACAGGATTCCTTTTATAAGGAAATGGCCAAATATTAAAGATTAAGTGGACACTGGAATGAAATGTTGTTTAGTCAATATTAAACAAGAATTAGATCACACAGTAAAGCGTAAAAACAATTGTCAGGCCGTTGGAGCCCTACGCAGGCATTTGTTATAATGTGTAATGTACGTAACCTCTATTGTTTATAATACATTATGTATTTTAATGGTTTTGTTTAATAAAACCATATGATTACTTGCTTTTGATACTTTATTTGAATTAATTATTATTGCCTCATTGCTACTGTATACGTATTATAAGTAATTTTAAAAACTATTGTTCGCTTAGGTCTGCTTTTATTACCACAAAACAATTAATTATAATTATCTGACTACTCGATTTATTGTCAGAACAATCAACCGATTACTCGATTACCAAAATAATCATTAGTGACAGCCCTAATGTCAAACATAGCAATGACTCACGGAAGAATTTAGCAGATTCACTCACATATTTTTTGCGAATCACGTTTGTCATTTCTGAAACATTATATGTGGATGTTTGGTCCTCTTAGACAAACAAAACTTTTCTTCAAATTGTGAATGGATTATGTAGAGAAACCTAATAGCACAACTAACCAAGCTTACTCACGCGAAATCTACTGAACAATGACTAACTACGCAATTAATCTGATGACAAGTTTGCATCCCTGAATTCTTAAAGGGAGGGAAAAAAAAGGTTTTTTTTTTTTTTTTTAATATAATATGATTTGGTATTTTTGGGGGAATTTCCAAACATTTCAGGTGGTCAGGTGTTGTTTTAGTGCTACTACATGCATAATTTCTCATATTTCAGCTATACTGCAACACTCAGAATCACTGATCGATATTTGTGATTATTAAATTCAGCTGGATACATGCAACAGATCATATACTAGTGTGGGGAAACAATCCAATTCAATTTACAAATTAGTTTATTTGCAATCTGAAAACCCTGTTGCAGATATGCATATTCAGATTCCACATGCATGTCATCTTACAGAATAACTGAACAAAGAATATAAAACTGTTCAATTTACACTACCATTCAAAGGTTTGAATCTATAGGATTCTTTTTAAAAGAAATGAAAGCTTTCACTCAGGAAGAATGCAATAAACGGGTTCAAAAATAATATATAACATAATATAGTAATAATATATTTAGGATCTTCTATTCAAAAATCCTGAAAAAAAAAAAATCTATAAAACTTTAAAAGTTTATAATATTCTATAAATCTTTTCATAAAAATATTGATCTGCACAACTGTTTTCAATAACAATAATGCTAAAAGTTCAAGTAGCAAATCAGCATATTAAAATGATTTCTGAAGGAATTTTTAAAACAGAAAGAAGTTACTTTTTATTGTAATAATATTTTACAATATTACTATTTTTTACTGTATTTTGATCAAATAAATGCAGCTTTGCAGAGAATAAGAGACCCATTTGAATGGTAGTGCATCTTTGAATGCAAATAATATAAGTACAATCTATACTCACTCTCTGCAGTGGGTCTTCCAGAGACTGGATGGCACTATTAATGGCTTCTTGTGACACGTATGAGGACTCTCCATTACTTTGGATTTCCAGCACAGCCATCTAAAACAGTGGGAGAGAAACTTGAATCACTGGTCTGGTCAGTCCGATACCCTGACGAATGATCAACAAACAGAACTCACCTCTAAGGCGCACATTCCAAAGGAATAGATGTCCACGGCTGTAGTGACATTGGCAACAGCTATAGTAGATGAGGGAAGAGGACAAATTGTACAAAGTCATTGTTTTACATAACAAGTGCGCAGACAAAAAGACTGCAGAATGGGTTTTAAAACCTAGATTTACCTCCATACTCTGGAGCAAAGAAGTGCAAACTCTTCTGTTCCTCCCGACATGTTTTCACGTGGTTATTAATGGTGTCTGGGGCCACTACAAAAAGATACAGAAACATCAACAACAATAATAAAATGTGTAACATTTAAACAGTCATACTCAACTACGTGCTTTAGCCCACCTGAACCGATTTTGATGAGTCCATTGTGCTGTATGAAAATGGTGTCGCATGTCAGGTTCCCGTGGATAATGGGAGGTTCACATGAATGCAGATAGCTGAAGGAAGAACGGTGGGAAATCTGAGTGTAATAGGAGCTCTCCACAAGACGTATAGTGGAAAATCAAAACAAAAAGAAACGGACAGCTATAACAGTCACAGAAAACATTCCAGGTGCCTATGAGTGGGACGGAATCACGGAATCCAGTCAGAAAAATTGAATTAATTAACTGTATAACACGGAATGCCACGGAATTTGCCAAATTTTGGACTAATAATTCAAAAGTAGGTCAGTACACTTAAATCAAAACACAATATGGACTAGTGTATGTGAATATTAAGCTGCAAAAATCCTGCATGTTCTGTATGATTCTGTATGAATGATGGGCACATGCTCTCAGTGTTTTCAGTATGAGTACATGAACACAAACAATCTCTAGAACTGCTCTGAGTCACTTCATGAGCATTTTACCGTTCCTTTTGAGAAAAATCATGTCATATCATATACAAACAGAAACTAAAGGTCTTCACAGCAATAAAAGTTCGGTTTAACTTGAAGAAACTGTGACAGAAATATATTAATGTAATGACACTTAATTATTATAAAAAAAATAGTTTTGAAGGAATATTTAGAAAAAAGTACCAAAATTTATTTACGACAAAAATGTAAATACACAACGCAGTATTTCACAAAATAAATAAACACATTTTTTAATATATATAAATTAGAGAAGATTTTGATTATTTAAGTTAAAATAAAAATGGAATCCACAAAATTAATAGAAAACTAAAAACAAAAAAATAAAACTAAATTTGGGGGAAAAAAAAGAAACATTTCATAGGGCCTTCAAAATATAATTTTTGTTAAACATTTAAAACATTATTAATTGCTGTTAAATTGTGTAAGTTTCAAAATTTCATGATTTTAATTAATTAGACATGCTTTTTGGATTTATATTTTTTTATTTAACCATTAAAACAGAGTCTAGAAACTTAAAACGGAATTTGGAAAAACTTCCAAATTTCATTGTTCAACATTTCCAAATATATCACAGCTAAATATTTTAGCTATGAACAAATTAAAAGAAAATAAAAAACAGAGAGAAAAGTACACAGACCTTAAGGCAGATAATATCTGAGTGCACCAGCGTTTCCATGCCTAGAAGAGTCCCAAAAATAGTTAATGGCATCTGAGAAAACAAGTCTGCGTCTGATGTTATACCAGCATTTCAATAATCCCAACTAATAATAAACTCACTGAAACTAAAACATGAGTAATAGTATTACTAATATCTAGGAATGCACCAATCCTAATACTGAAAAACAGAATAAACAGGGCAATGAATGCAACAAAAACATAAAAGACTTAAAATTATAAAACAAATTAAACTGATATGGCCTACTGCAAGTTAAAATACAATAATTAATGCATATTTGACATTATTAATACTGTACCAAATAGCTACTAGCATTCTGCCGAAAAAAATAAATAAATAAATAAAACAGAGTTTTAAACAAATCTGATCTGGGCGATACATGACTAACATTCAAGCTAGTAACTTAAGACAAAGGATATGTATTAGTCTGCAGTGCATTTGTACAAACAGCTCTTTTGTCTATTTGTGTGAATAGACAAAAAGCATCAATCATACCTTTTCATTCATAGTCTTATGATTCTTCTTTGTCTTCTTTAGAAACTGTTTCAGGCTCCCAGAAGACATGTACTCTGTAATGAAAATAACCTGAAGGGGGTGACCAAAAAAAAAGATTAAACTCCAAATATGGGGCATTTTTAATATTTCTGTAGTTGCGTTTCATACCCGGGCTCTGTTCTCCTTCACATCTGCCCAGTACTTGTGAAACTTTACTATATTCACATGTTCCAGCTGGATGAGGTTATCAAACACCGCTTTCACTTTTTCCTGAGAAATATAAAAGATAAGTAGATTACTTTAACCTCGAGGGAGCTGTTTGACAGAAATACGCAACATAACATCTTGATTTTTAGAGGAACAGGTTATTATAATAAAATACTGAAATCTCACTTTGTTTTATTATGCAATAACAAATTTATTTAAAAGAACAAGGGAAAAACTTCATTGCTTTTTATAGCTGGACTCGCTGCACTAGTCACATGTGCTTATGGGAAATGATATCAGCAGCGTAGACGGCAAAGCCTGTCAAAACGCAACCTCTAAAATTACTTATTGAATTCCACGAAGAGCGTCTGCCAAGCAGAGCGGAGCGCAGTATGTGGACTGGCCAAACAGATGGCTGTCCGCGACTCTATGCCAGGCATTAATGAATCGAGTTTGATTAAAAGCGCTCACAGGCAATGACAGAGTGAAGTATGCTATATTAGAAAGAGGAGAATGACCTTTTTAATATTTCACCACTTAAGAGACAGTTGCATAAGCACACACAATGCATTTCCTACAATACTTTTCATAAGTAGCTGAAGGCTTTGAGAGAGAATGCTGTTTCCATAAAGGCTTGGCAGCAAACAGGTCAGACCACTTTGTGTAAGGAGCTTACACCCAAGAAATGAAGGCAAGCACACTCATTCTGTGAAGCAATCAAGCTGTCCTAACACTCATAGTTAAATACTCATTGGTATTGCTAATTCACAGCTTAACATGTTAATAATCAAGAAAACAGGAAGTAGTACAGCTAAAAAGGTGTCTGTACGGAGACAATAATCTCTGGTGAACTTTCACACAGATTATGCTCACATCACGTGTTTAAATAAACATTTAGCAGCAAATTATCAGTTCATTCATACCAGTTACAACTAATATTATGAACCTATTTACTTTAGTGCATGTTCCTTATAAATGGTAAGAGTTGTCTTGAAAGAAATATCACCAAGGCTGCATATATGATCAAAATATAATACAGTAAAGAGTTAAATATTGTGAAACTACAATTCAAAATATCTACTACATACACATTTTTATTTTTTAAAATGTATTTTATTTCTATGATCAGAAAGTACAAAAGAGCAGAATCTATTGCAAACAGAAAGAGTTTGTAAAATTAAAAATGTCTTTACTGTCACTTCTGATCAATTGAATGCATCCTTGCTAACTAAAAGTGTCTTAAATCTTATTGATCCCAGACTTTCTGCATAATCTTTATTTGAAACAATTATCCATCACAATGACATTATTTAAGTGTAAACATTTGGACAAGGTTAAAATAGATATAAAGGCATGTTTTAACATATTTGCATTCAATCTGATTCCAATCTGGTATGTAACTGATGCATAAAATCAAGTCACACCTAAGGCTATCACTAATGATTATTTTAGTAACTGAGCAATCGATTATTCTGATGATTAATCGAGTAATTAGATAATTATCTTCTTTTGTGTTAATTAAAATCGACCTAAGCGAACTCTTAAATTTACTTAAAATACATATATAACAGTGAGGCAATTAGTTCAAATAAAGTATCAAAAGGAAGTAATCATATTGTTTTATTAAACAAAACTGTTAAAATACATAATGTACTATAAACAAAACTAATGTACGTTATGCATTATAATAAATGACTGCAAAGGGTGTCAACGGCCTGATGATTGTTTTTACACTTTACTGTGATCTAATTAATGTTTAATATTAACTAAACATTTAATTCAAATGTCCACTTAACCTTTAATATGTGGACATCAAAATGTGTAAACTCAGGTGAGGGTTTGAGCCTTTATTTTGAAATCACAACGAACAGTTAGCATATTGAAAAAGATACTGATGTATCTTTTTATAAAAGATTTACTTTACAAATCTGATGAAATGTCACATTTTAATTGAATCGTAGCATTTGTGAATTTTAGCATTATGCTTTATTACGATTTTTAAATAGTTTTAATATGTGGAAAGCACCGCTTCCGGTATTTTGCAGTTACTCGAAACGGTCAAAATGCAATAGAGGATTTTTTTTTTTTATATATATTGAATACTTTAACAGAATCAAGGAATCATTGCAGCCCTATATATCATGCAGCCTTGGGAAATGATCTAATAATGCGTCATGGATTCTCGTCCCTGAAATGCGCCACTTCCGGTATTTTGCCAGTTACTCGACACAGGCAAACTGCATTCAAGGACTTTTTAAAAGAGTACTCGAACTGAATCGAGGAATCGTGACGGCTCTAATCACATTCCACATATTTGTTGAATATCATTTAAGACAGCAGATTTCATAACTACCCGTCACTGCAAATCTTTCTCACACAAACAGCAAAGCAGGCATACAGTTAGTAGTTTTACCTCTTGCAGCTTGAAGTTCTTCCGTTCAGAAAACATGACCTCATTCCACACCACCTCCACACCTTCCTCTGTGTCCATGGCAAGATAAGCATTGTCGATACCTGGGACGTTGCGCTGGTTAACCTGTTTGGAATGGAACATTCTCAGTAAATAGCAGCTTAAATTTTGGTATTTAAACTATTGAAAGACTTGAAAGAACGTACCTCTTCTCTCCGTTTCTGCCAGCGTCCACAGGGGCTTTCCTCCAGAATCTCAGATTCATCTTCGCTCTCCTCCTCCTCATCCTCAGTTGCAGAAGGTGCAGGCTGTGTTACTGTGGACACCGGAGGAGACACAGATGAAACCCCCTGGCCGGTCGGCGGCGAGGCTGTGGACTCAGACTTCGTGTCCATAGTGGATGCAGGCGCAGGTGTGGCGTTCGGCTTTCCTTCTTCTGACATCACTGACTGATAACTGACAGCCCAGTCACAGGAAAAGAAGTCTGGGTGACTCACACCTCGAAGGCAGGAGGCAGAGAGCTGCAAAATCAACAGTGATTCATCACAAAGTGTATAAACTGTAATCATAAACAAAGCAAATATGTATTAAAGATAACTATGAAATAGCTTTTGACCAATTATTTGTTCATGACCTTTGCAGTTTTAAGGATTTTAACACCTCAATATAATATTTGTTTACCATGTACATTTCCATAACTTTTTTTTTTTAATCTCCCTACTTGTTTTCTATGACTGTAAGACCCTTAAAATTGATGAGGATGATTGTAAACAAAATACAGCTAAAGTGATACTTTTCAGATTAACTATATGATATCCCACGTAAATTATGGATTTTGAATATGCCCAAATCACAAGTGAAAGGCAACCAGCAAAACACATTCACTCTGAAACACTACCTTCAAATGAAGGATAAATCTAAACAGCAGAAACTGAACTGAATCAGCACTTAAATTGTCAGTTTCACTTAAAATTAAGGTAATTTTCACCACCATAACTATGCAAGACCGTAACAGCTGCCGAGGCATGAAACACGCTTTAGTGATGTTTACATCTTTTCGCTCTCCTCACAGTGCTGTCCTCAGTTCAACCTCGGGCCTCAGTTTATGTTCAAGCGTTTAAAAGAGACTACACCCGACTATCCCACCTCACAGATAAGAAACCAAAACAATAAATACAACACACTGCTCCCCACCATATGAACTGCAATGTCTATTATCTTACTTTAGTCTATCCTGAGATAAGCGGCGTCGCCAGCTCGCCGGAAGCAGCTAGTTGGTGATAGCTGAGGACACGGAGGAGGAAAATCCTCAGACAATGAGAAAAAAAATGATAAATCCTCAAACAATATGAGTCCGTGTAGAAGTGTGGCTGTCGAGGGGAGAGTCAGTGGTCCACTGAAATCCCAAGATATAAAATCACTGTTTAATTTCCTCTTTGCCGACTTGCGGGTGAGAAGCTAGCAGCGCAGCTCCGCGGCCTCCGGAGCCTTCGCGATTATAACGTTATCTAAATAATCGACTTCTATGGACGATATGATAAATGTTAAATAAAGTAATCAAAATATCACAACTTTCCGGCCACTAAAATCTGCTCAAACAGAAATCCAAATATTACTGGCTGACAGATTTGATGCGTTTAGTCTGATAGCCACGGATGCTACACTCCCGGATATTCGCGTTCTTCACTCAAGTCTTCACAGAACGATTTGTTTCTCCCGTAACACTTAAATATCACGACACGAATGGACTCAAATTAATTAAATATCGATATCCCTGAAAAAGCTACAGGTAAATGGCGACAGCTCCGAGTTTTGTGATGCGCTGTTGCTTATTCCTGTATCAACCGCTCTGTCGTTTATTCAGCGAGTGTAAATTCAGGACCCAGTTCACACAGCGCCATCTGCTGGATGACGTCATTCTGACATCTTCACTGCTCACGATTTAACCCTCAATGACCGATGGGGAGAATAACATACATTTATTCGTTGTATATAAATTCGCTACATATATAGAGAGATTATTATATATAATGTATCTATATATTATATTATATTATATTATTTACATCACATTTACATTTAGCAGACGCTTTTATCCTAAGCCACTTACAAAAGAAGACAATGAAAGCAATCAAAATCAACGAAAGAGTAATAACATGTAAATGCAATGACAAGTCTCAGTTAGCCTAACGCAGTACACGTAGCAACATTTTTTTTAATTATATAATACATAAAAAGAGAACAGATAGAATAGAAAAAAAAGCAAGCTAGTGTTGGAGGGCTTACAAAAAGAACAGAGAAGCCAGTGTTAATTTTTTTTTTTTTTTTTTTAGAGGGTCAAATAAAGATGGAAGAAATGTGTTTTTAGCCGATTCTTGAAGATGTCTAAGGACTCAGCTGTCGGAATGAGTTGGGCAGGTCATTCCACCAGGAGGGTACATTTAATGTGAAAGTCCATAAAAGTGTTTTTGTGCCTCTTTGGAATGGCATAGTAATGCGCTGTTTGCTTGGAGAATGCAAGCTTCTAGAGGGCAAATAAGTCTGAAGTAATGAATTTAGGTAAAGGGGTGCAGAGCCAGTGGTGGTTTTGTAGGCAAACGTTAATTCCTTAAACTTTATGCGAGCAGGCATAAACCTGGCAGTTTTAGCAATGTGGTCAGAGAAAGTCAGCTGATCATCAATCACAACTGCAAGGTTTCTGGTTTCTGGCTGTTTTTGAAGGGGTTATGGTGGATGGTGAAATTGTGACCACAAGCAGTTCTGTCTTGGCAAGATTGAGTTTAAGATGATGGTCCTTCATCCAGCAAGAAATGTCTGTAAGACATGTTGAGATGCGAGCAACTATCGTTGGATCATCGGGACGGAATGAAAGATAGAGTTGAGTGTCATCAGCATAGCAGTGATATGAAAAGCCATGTTTCTGAATGACAGAACCTAGTGATGCCATTTTATATTATATTATATTATATTATATTATATTATATTATATTATATTATATTTATTATATTATATTATACTATATTATATTATATTACATTATATTATATTTATTATATTTATTATATTATATTATATTATATTATATTATATTATATTATATTATATTATATTATATGTTTGCCTCATTTAGGCTTACCATACATGGACATATGATATGAGTGTACAGAAGAACACCTCTAAATACATTTAAGGGCATAATGCAACTTTCTGTCGTGTAGGCCACATTTATTTGTTTTGTTTGTTTGTTTGTTTATCCAAACAGCTTGTCTTTTGTAGAGTTGTGGATGGGTTGTTTATTTATTTATTTATTTTATTTATTCATTCATTCATTCATTCATTCTCCAAACTATTTGTCCTCTGTAGAGTCATGGGTTATTTATTTATTTGTTTATTTATCCGAATAGCATTATTTATTTATTTATTTATTTATCCAAACAACTTGTCTTCTGTGTGGTTATTTATTTATCCAAAAACCACTTGTCTTCTGTAAGGTTATTTATTTATTCATACAAAGAAGTTGTCGTCTGTACTGTGGGTACGTCTGAGTTGTGGGTCATTCATTAATTTGTTTATTCATTCATTCGTTCTTTCTTTCTTTCTTTCTTTCTTTCTTTCTTTCTTTCTTTTTCTTTCTTTCATTCATTCACTCATTCATTCGTTCTCCAATCTATTTGTCCTCTGTAGATTTATTTATTTATTTATTTATTTATTTATTAATCTATTCATTCATTTCTCCAGCTTTGACTTGTCCAAACTGCTTGTCTTCTACAGCTTTATTTATTTATTTATTTATTTATTTATTCAGTCAGTCATTCATTCATATATCTAAACCACTTGTCTTCTGTAGGGTTATTTATTTATTTATTTATTCCCATTTATTTATTTCTTTTTGATTTGCCCAAATTGCTTGTTTTCTGTAGAGTTGTGGGTGGGCTTTTTATTTATTTATTCATTCATTCATTCATTCATT
>JAHKKF010511037.1:0-13968 GCA_019740295.1 Labeo calbasu
TTTTAATTTATTATTAAAAAAAAAAAAAAAAAAATCAAAAATTTCAGCATTAAAACAAAGAAAAAAAATGTTTTTTCTTGTAAGGTCTAAGAAACAAAAAAAGCTTTTTTTTTGAAAAGGTGGATTTTAAATAATAATAAATTATTAAATTAAAAATTATAGATCAAAATCATAATAGATCATATACACGGTGTGCATAATTATTAGGCACATTAATATTCTGGTCATATTTTTTCCAAGCACATTTTACCAATTAGAAACCACATCAATCTTAATAACTACTATTAATTTTGCATTTAATCATTTATAAGTGATATATAATTGTCCATGAAGGCTGGAAGTGAAAAACTCAGGTGTGCATAATTATTAGGCACGTTTTCTTTTACAGATAAAATGAGCCAAAAAAGAGATTTAACCCAGACTGAAAATTATTAAATGCCCATGAGAAGAATACTAATGGGATACAAGAAGTTGCAAAGTTAAGGCATGACCATTTGAGAGTGAAATGCTTGTTGGGTCTGCATGGTCAGAAAAAACAGGTGGAGAAGAAAAGACACAAGTTAACTGCAAAAGAATTAAGAATTAAGGTGAAAAATTAGGTGTAAAACCACCAGGAACCATTTAGTCTCCAGCGCCACCATTTTCCAGAACTGCAACCTATTTTTCACTTCCAGCCTTCATGGACAATTATATATCACGTATAAATGATTAAATACAAAATTAATAGTAGCTATTAAGATTGATGTGGTTTGGAATTGGTAAAATGTGCATGGAAAAAAAATATGACCATAATATCTTCGTGCCTAATAATTATGCACACAGTGTAATCAGCAGTCCGTTCTTGTGTATTTGCTTGCATGTTCTCCAAATGCTAGAGTAGGTTCACCTCTGAATGCGGATGCTCTGGTCCTGGTGTCCCTGTGTGGCGATCATCACATCGGCCTCGTCCAGAACAAACACTTTGATCTTTTTCGGGTCGATGAGCTTCAGCTTAACGCACCAGTCCAGAACCGTCCCAGGCGTGCCGATGACGATCTGCTCCTTGATCTTAACGCCACGCTCCACTGACAGAAAGCACAGCAGCATTCACGCATTCAAATCTGCTTTAAATCACAAGATTGGGAGGCTTCATTTTAAGCACTTACTTTTATGTCCTCGAACAGCATATGCCAGTTTGACTTCTGGATAAAACTTGCCCATCTGCTCAATGACTTTACCCGTCTGCAGAGCGAGCTCATATGTGGGAGAAATGCACAAACACTGCAAGACAGACACAAATTAGACACCAAAGAATTAACAACATTTACATTTTACATTTCATTATTAAAGGAAAACTTGCCCTTGTGACAAATGAACTAATGAAAAATGATGAACTATCTATGGAAGCCTGTTTCTGCCACAAGAGTAGTAGTAGTATATTTTTATTTAATGCCATGCAGGGCTGCATGATTATGACAAAAATCATAATTGTCAGTTAGAAATTTGATTAATTGTGCAGCCCTAATACCATGTCAGCATCTTAGGCTATTTTAATTGCAAACAAAACGAAAAAAAAAAAATACAAGTATTCAGCCACAAGATGAATTTAAACTTAAATTTAATAACCAATTTGAACTAGTGCTGTCGAAATGATTAATTGCGACAATAACGACAAGTTATTTAATTAATTAATTAAATAACTTGAACTCAATTAATTTCCATTTAATTGCAAAAAATATCCAGTTGTGTAAAAGAGAAAAATATTTTCTTTACACCTTGAAAACACAGAGACATACACAGAATCACTGACATTAAAAAATACATTTATTTTTCAAGGCGATTAAAAATGATTTTTTTTTTTTAACAAATGATATTTAAAAAAAAATAAAATAAAATCATGTTTTAATCATGACTATCAGGATGTTTTCTTGATTTTGTAAATTTTTTTCCTTTTAAAGAATTTTAGTATTGTCTCAAAGAAAAAACTCTTTCCTTTAGGGTCCACACACACAAAAAAACATTCATATATAATTGAATTTACATATATAATTTGAATCCAAAAATTCTGCACATTCATCTCTAAAATCATATTAACTTATGTAATAGATACAAATACAAAAAAAAAGTTTTGTTTTGATTTTTTTTTAACAAAAACGATGAACTAGCTATGGAAGCCTGTTTTCACAACAAAATAAAAAAATCTCACAATTCAGACAATTTTCTTGCCGTTCAGAATTGCAAAATACTAATTAAGAATTGCTAGGGGTGTGACGAGACACTTATCCCACGAGACGAGACACGAGACTGGGTTCACGAGAACGAGACGAGACAAGATTTTTAAACTTTTCTTAAGAAATCCTCAATGATGAAATATATAGGGAAAATTGTCATTTATTCAACTGAAAAAGACAAAATGCAAATAAAATGTAGGTGCAGTTTGAACTTTATGAAATTAAACTTCCATTTTAATGAATTATATGCAATAATAAACAACATAAAAACAAGAGCTTCACGATTGTGGATAAATTGAGAATCCCAGCTTTTTTTAATAAATTGGAGACCACGATTCTCTCATAATTGTGGAGAAAAAAAGATTAGAAAACTAAACTAAATAACGTAATTTACTAGTGGTTCTGACAAACTGTTCATTGCTTAAGTCCTTTAAAAAGATATATTCATTTAAACAACAACAAAAAAAACATTCAATGAAGGAGTCAGTGTCTCAATTCATTAAGACTTGTTTGACTATTGAAATCTCTTGAATGAATGATTCAATGACATACTGTTTAAAACGGGCAGTTGTCGCCACCTCTTGGTGGAAGAGGATAAGCGTTACAATACATACAAGTGTTAAAGGGGTCATCCAAGTTGATATGATTCTTTAGGGTCTTAATGAAAAGTCTATAATATACTTTGGTTAAAAATTCTCAGTGGTTGTGTAAAACAACACCCTTTTTACCTTGACAAAATCAGCTCTGCAAAATTCATCCTGTTCTGGTCAAGGCTGCTTTAAATGCAAATGAGCTCTGAACGCCCCGCCCCTCTCTTTTCGCTGTGGAGTGACGAGCCTGTTTACTTTAGCCACATTTAGCCACTAAACTTGCTAACTAGCATGTTGTTAGGAAAGGCGATCGCAAAGATTCATAAAAAAAAACCTTATACTCACTTCTGCTGTAAGTGAAGCTGGATCACAAATGATTCACACGAACATAAACGTATATATGTAGGTCGGGAGATGCATTCCCTTCACAAACAAACTTAATCCACTGCATCTTCAGCGGCTCAGATGTCGGGAGTAAATGACGACCACTATGTTCTTTATTACATCCAACAACACAACACCTCAATCGCTCAATCAGAGATATTCTTGTCGAACTTACATCCCTGCTCCAGCATCGAAACAACCTTCTAAGTTTTACATGCAATGTCTTGCCTTAAATCTGAATGAAAGGGAACATTAGAGTGAATCTCAGTTTTCAAACTCACCTGAGGCCATTTTAAGCTTGGGTCCACATGACTGAGCATGGCCAGCACGAAGGCAGCTGTTTTACCAGTGCCAGACTGAGACTGAGCGATCAGATTTTGAGGTCTGGGAGTGAAAGAAACACAAAATTGTATTAAAACAATTTACACGTATTAATCAGAGATGACACACAAACTTTTTGATGGTCCAATACTGTTCATCAAATATCCAATCTATGTGCTTTAATTCTAATTAAAAATAAATAAAAAAATAAAATAAGAATAATTCCAGTTGTATATATCAAGAGTTTTGAGCCAAAGGGGCTCAAGTGCAATTCAGTTTTCACTCCAAACCCCCAATAAGACCTATGTATTCAATTAAAATAAAATGTACAAAATATGTGGTCTTACGGTTCGGCGAGCATCATGGGAAGGGCGTTCTCTTGGATTTTAGAAGGTCTGTTGAAGCCCATTTCATAGACGCCTTTCAGCAACTGAGGTTTCCTGAGTTACACAAATAAAAACTAATAAAATTGACATATGCAATCCATCTGAGAGATAGCTTGGGTAGTATAGTGCATGGCCTTTTAAATTTTTTTTTTCTCTCTCCAAATATTTAACAGAAATTTAGCAGTAAATGTTTAAAAGTTTGGCGGTTGGTAAGATTTTAAGATGTTTTTGAAAAAAAGCCATTATGCATTTATTTGATCAAAAATACGAATCACAAATGCAAATTATTATTACAATTTAAAATAAATGTTTTCTATTTGAAAATCTTTTAATATGTAATTTATTTCTGTGATGCAAAGCTGAATTTTCAGCATCATTACTCCAGTTTTTAATGTCACATGATCTGCAGAAATTATTGTAATATGGTGAACCACTGCTCAAGAAACATTTTTTTATTATTATATTGATGAAAATAGTTGTGCTACTTAATATTTGTGAACAATTGGCCTCAAACCTCTGAATGATAAAGTAAACTTTTTTTAAATGTCATTTTTTTTAACCCTTTTATGAAGCACTCACAGTCTCAGCTCCTCGAAGGTCTTGACTGAATAGAGTGGTGAGTTTGGGTCTCTCTGAAGAACCTCCACTTGGTTTGTGTTGTTGACAACATTGCTTCTGATCAGCTTGTTGAGGAGAGACTGTGTGGCTCTGTCCTCTAAATAGCAGATTAGGAAAGGAAAAGGCTACTTTGATGGTCTTTTACAGTTAATCCATTAAGCTTGGGTGTCACTTGAATAAGTAATTTAAGACGCAACCACACTTTTTAAACTACTTAAGTACTTACAGCAAGTCAGAATCATTCACAAAAAGCATTAAAAATTTGTATAAACAAACAAAATGGCTCAATTTCGATTCTATGTTGACTATAAATTCAGACAGCTGTTAAAAATGCACCTTTTTCCTCTTCGTCGGATTTGTCGCCATCATCTACAGTAGAGTAGAGAAAAATAGATGACACATAAGAAAATGCTAAGAAATATTTTCATGCAATTATTGTTAACAGTTATGTTTTGTAAAAACAAATATTAGTAAACACACACAAAAACTGTCATCATTTTTTATTCTCATGTTGTTCCAAACATGTATGACTTTGTTATTTAGATAAACAAAACCAGGGAGATTTTGAGAAAAGGACTGGTTGTTTCCTCCATCAAAAACCAGATAATGGCAAGAAAATTGCAAGGTTGTCATGACATGATTTTTCTGTTCCTCACAAAAATATTGTATGACTTGTACAGATTTGGAATATAGTGCACACTTATAATGACTATAATGACACTTTATAGAACTTTTGCATTATTTTTGAAGACTGAAAGCTCTGGTTCCCATTTACTGTAACTGCATGGACAAAAAAGTAATCTACTTGTGTGTTCCACAGAAGTCATACAGGTTTGGAACTACATAAATATGAATTTCTGGGTGAACTACTGCAGTAATGAAATATAATAAAGTAAAAATGACTACCATCAGTCAGATGTAAATTTGCATCTCCAGCTTCCATAATCCGCAAATTCCCAATCTGCTTTCAAACAACAGAATTTACAGTTTTAATACATTTACATGCACTTCATAGTGGATATTCAATAATGAACTTTCACAAATTCAGCATGTGTCAACAATAACGCTTCAATGATTTAAATGAAGCAGATATGTTTGTGGCTAGTCATACAAATTACTTAATGCAAATTATACACACACTTACTAGCTTTCAAACTAAAGTTAGTTAAACTTAGTTACTTGTTTTAGGTCAAACTGTAGTCGCTAAAACTGATCTAGATTTAAAAGCCTTGCTTGGACGTTTCAAACACGCCTGTGACATCCATAAATGCTGTCTAGGTAGGCTGCTCACTAGGATTTGAGACCCAGCCAGCGTCTGACTCACCGTAGCTAGTGCGCTAATCCATTACAACACAATTAAACAGCATTTTCACTCACAGACTTGGTTGTAGACTCTTGTTCGTCTACAGCTAGAGCCCAAGAGTCGGTTGCCATAGCTTCAGTCACAGATATGTGAACTATTAAGCGGTCTTGATAAGTTATCAGATGGGCTGTCCACTTCACTCGACTCAGCAGCTTCACGAGAACGCGCAAACTGACAGCGCGCGCACAGAACGCTGTCCGGCCGGAAGTTGGGATGGGATACTCAGTTCCAGTTTAGGAGCAATTTCATTCAAGTATTTAGTTAGGTTTTAGTTTAAACCAATTAAATGCTACAGTAAGTTAATATATTTCTAAAATAAGCCATTAGTGCAGACAAATACCGTAATTTGTCCAATTTTCTGTTTATTTTGACTGAACTTCACTTAAACTGTTTTACTGTTGGCGTCTCAGGTAGACCAACCACATTTTCTCAGTTTTTTTTCTCATTTGTTTATTTTTTATGCATTAGGTATACAAATATATTTTCATTCTGACCACCATATTCAAATTCCAGTAGCATCATATTATATATGAAGATTTGATTTGCAAAAACAGATAACTGCGGGTTTTTTTCAACAATCATGTTATTTTATTATGTAGTCATGTTTTTATTGTGTTATATTGTGTTAGTTAGCTGTATTTTTTTTTCGGTTATTTTTACTTTATATCAAAATAACCCTACTGTGGTTTTATTGAGATTAATTGGAATGGACAATGAAAAAAATATATATTTTTTACATGAGTTATCTGTACTGAACTCTTCATGTGTAAACAAATGAACACAATAAAGCCAAAACTAATTGCACATATTGTAAATAATATAAATTTTTACAGTTTATTCATTGCAATAATTGTTGGCCAAAACAATGGTTAGACATAGTTTACATTAACGTTTACATTTTTGCATAAAAATGGTTAATTTGTGACAATTTATCTCATTTAGTGTGAAAAAAATGCCCTATATTTGCAAACCATATCTTTTTTCCAGGACAATATTGTTAAAAATTATTAATTAATTAATTAATTAATTTTCTAAAATACTCCTGAGAAATGTTTATTGTAGTAAATTGTACTTTAAAAAGTATATATGTATATAAATATATATATATATATATACACACACTTTTAAAAAATGAATGAAACTGAATCAAAATGATATAAGATCCATATTTTAACACTGTGTAACACCTAGGATGGTATTTCGAAAGTGATAGTACGTGATACTATATTTAGGAGAGGGAAAGCATATGCATAATGATGTTTGGGCCACACATTATTTGATACCTTCATACCTGAATACCTTCATTACCATCATGTAAGAAAGCATAGTTGATGTCACCATGGTAATAAAGAGCAAAGCTAGTTTTGTCTGTGGTTACTATGCTCTTGCTAGAAATACCAAAGTTAGAATATGGTTACTGTGTAAGAATAATGATAACAGAATTTTCCATCAAAATATTTGAAATCTTCTTCCGACCTAATTAAAACCCAGTATACAGATCGAATTGATGCATTAACCCTGTATTGTACTATTAAGGAGCCATGCACATTTGGTACATTTATTAATTTAGCAGATGTTTTTATCCAACGCGAATTATGAATTTCTATTAGATGCATTTGTCTCTCAAGTACTTTTTGCATGACAGGCTGTATGGTTTGATTTATTTTTGCCTGCTTTCTCATATAGGAAATTCAGATATCTTCATAATTGTGAATCGCATGTGTATTTCAAAGAATCTTTATTCAAAAAGATTGTGTAGCTGATATTAATGGCTTCCACTGATAGCTTGTGGAAGTTGTATTTGACATATTTTCTTCTTTATTGCAGATGAAATAATCAACAACCGCTGCAGCCCTCAGTAAATCCCAGCAGATGAGATAAGAGACAATCACAGCGAGAGCGAGCGAGCAAGAGAGGGAAAGAGAGACAGTAAATAGCACATGTTAATTTAATTGAGAAACAGAAGCTGAGGTTTAAGCCAAGGCAGCACATCACTAAACACACACACACTTTCTCCAACCAACCTGTTGTCTTTTAAAAAGCCCTAGAGGCTCCATATTGATTGTCATGGTTACGTCCTCTGCAAAGCAGATTAATCACACAGGCACGGGGACAAAATACATTCAGAAAAAAAAAAAAAAAATAATAATAATAAATCCGTCCCTGTCATATTGAAATCAAGATTGTGAGCAGTCACTAGAGGGAAAAACATGAATGATGGGAAGACAAAAGGATGTGAGACCAAAATTCTCTATCTGAGTCCTTTGCATGATCTGTGATCTCTCGCCCTCCCCTCATTTCCCCCATGCATGGTGTTGCATTTCAGCCAGTGGCACCCCTGGCTATCAAATAGGATACATGAATGGGCTCTCGTCACTGATTACGGAGAGACAGAGAGGTGGGGGAGCGGGTAGGTGGGTGGTACAGATGCTGAGGGGAGAATTGAGCGTCGGCGGGGGGGCTGCTGAGGTTCGTGTTCATCTGTTGCACAGGACAAGCTCTTGTTTCCAGCTCTGAGCTTCATAACCACATGTTGCTGCGCTGATTGACTGCATTAACGCTCCTGCAGCTGCTTCTATATCTGTCGGTCTCTCTCTCCCTCTCTGCCTCCCTCCCATCCATCCTTCGTTCGGCTCAGTTGTTGTGTCCATCTCCAAGCGGCAGAGAGCTTTTCGGAGTTGCAGCCTGATGTTATTTTGGACCTCACCGATTCAGACGTCGAGAGACAATTGCGAGCGCTGCAGATGTGAGGTAAGAGTTCTGCTTTGTGGAAAGTGCATGTTTTAGATTCAAGGTGAATTTGGGAAGTGTTTTGAAAGTGGTGCATCTGTCAGTTTGGTGGAGATGCGGGATCAACAGGTGGCTGTTTCTGCGCCGTGTCTCCCGCAGTGTGTGTGGTGGCAGCCGTGGAGTGCGTGGAGTGGGTGATTTGCCTGTTTCTTTGGGAGTGATTCACACTCCGCTGCTCCGGGGAGAGGATGGATGGGAGGCGGGGGTTGATTACTGTCTGTCACTTTGGGTTCTTCTCATTTGGGTCCCCTAGAATATGGAAGGCTAGAATAGACAAACAAAATCGTATCAGTGTTGAGAATGGAACTGATTTTGACCTTTACCTGCTTTGGTAGTGCTTCATTTGTGTGATTTTTAATATCATTGCTTACTTGCGTGACTTCATTATCTGTTATAAATGTGTCTTTAGCAGCAAATCTGCACATTAGAATCATTTCTAATCAATTATGTGGCACTGAAGACTGGAGTATGATGATGAAAATTCAGCTTTGCATCACAGGAATAAATTGCATTTTAAAATATATTCAAATAGAAAGCAGTTTTTTAAAATGGAAATAACATTTCAGATTTTTGATCAAATAAATGCAGCCTTGATGAGCATAAGAGATTATTAATTTTGAGTTTTTAATTTCATTGGTTTCATTAGCAGAATATTGGCGTATTAGACTGAGTTTTGAACAATCTTGTGGCACTGAAGACTGGAGTATAATGCTGAAAATTCAGCTTTGCGTCACAGGAATAAATTGCTTTTTAAAATATATTCTAATAGAAAACAGTTATTTTAAATTGAAATAACATTTCAGATTTTTGATCAAATAAATGCAGTCTTGGTGAGCTTGAGAGATTATAATTTTTGAGTTTTTAGTTTTATTGGTTGCCTGCATGATTTTATGTTTCTTTAGCAGCAAACTGGCATATTAGACTGATTTTTGAACAATCATGTGGCGCTGAAGACTGGACTATTATGCTGAAAATTCAGCTTTGCATCACAGGAATAAATTACATTTTAAATATATATTCAAATAAAGATTTTTGATCAAATAAATGCAGCCTCGGTGAGCATAAGAGACGATTATTTTTGAGTTTTTAATTTCATTGTTTGCCTGCATGATTTCATCTGTTTCTTTAGGAGCAATTTGGCATATTAGAATGATTTCTGAAGACTGGAGTAATGATGCTGAAAATTCAGCTTTGTGTCACAGGATTAAATTACATTTTAAAATATATTTAAATAGAAAGTAGTTATTTAAAATTAAAATAACATTTCAGATTTTTGAGCAAATCAATGCAACCTTGGTGAGCATAAGAGATTATTAATTTTTTATTGGTTGTCTGCATGATTTCATATGTTTGTTTAGCATCAAATTGGCATATTATAACGATTTCTGAAGGATCATGTGACACTGAAGACTGGAGTAATGATGCTAAAAATTCAGATTTGCATCACAGGAATAAATTACAATTTAACATATATTCTTATAGAAGACATTGATTTTAATTTATGTTCATATTTTATTTTTTTAATCAGATACATGCAGCCTATGTGAGGCTTTTAATAAGATTTTAATATCATTGTTTACCTGTATGGCTATTATATCATGTTTAAAGATGAAACTGACACCTTTGTGCAGAAACGCCCGCTCCTCTCAGGACACTTGATGGCAGTGTTTGACCGGTTTGCTGTGTGTTATGAGGGGGAAATCTATTGCACTCATCTGTCCACTCTCATCCCGTCATGCGGCACCGTGCCAAACCCTAATCTATTAGAGAGGGGGTGGCGTTCCTCTGTGTCTGAGAGTTATGGCCATGTGGACACCTTGATGAAAGCGTCTGTTTCTGTTCTGTGATAACAGGGAGCTGTTTAATCTCAAACATTTATGTCCTCTGAGAATAGTTGCTCATAAATCTTGTCCGAATTGGCTGGGAGTCAAGTCAGATTTCCAAAACACCAGCCCACTGTGGAAATTCAACAAGTTTGGTTTTGAGTCTCGACCTAAATGATAATGCAGTTTGCGCTTTCTTTTTTATATTCTTGGATGTTTCTAAGAGGTTGCTCGATCAGAGCTCAGGAGACTTAATGGAGTTCTCAGGTTGTGTTTGTTTTGAGTCATAGCAAATATGTGGGAAACCTGTTTGGAAATGATCATTATTTTTCAGCAATTCTGTTTGATTACTTCTGCTTTATAAGCTTTATCGCAGATGTTTCTCTTGTGATTCATTCGATGAAATAAACAGTGACACAAATGCTGATATTCAGTAAGATTGTAACATTAATATGAATAGCGTTAGCAGTCAACTGATTGTTTTCAATGATGCCATTTTTAAAGTGGCTGACGGCTGCTCTAATGTTGTTCCATTATAATTCAAATGAGATGGCAAATTAATATAAAATATGTGACCCTAGACTTAGTCATAATGGTTTAAGATTTGTACATCATCTGAAAATTGAAAAATAAGCTTTCCACTGATGTATGGTTTGTTAGAATAGGACAATATCTGGCCCGAGATACAAATGTCTGAAAGTCTAGAATCTGAGGGTGCAAAAAATCAAAATATTGAGAAAATCGCCTTTAAAGTTGTCCAAATGAAGTTCTTAGGAATGCATATTACTAATCAAAAATTAAGTTTTGATATATTTCCATTACCAGATATCTTCATTGAACATGATTTTTACTTAATATCCTAATGATTTTTGGCATAAAAGAATAATCAATCATTTTGACCCATACAGTGTATTGTTGGCTATTGCTACAAATATTCCCATGCTACTTTTGACTGGTTTTGTGGTCCAGGCTCACATATACTAATTTTAAGCAAAGCTTATATGAACACAAATTTTATGCAGCATACACTACTTTTTAAAAGTTTGGTGTCAGTAAGAATTTTTTTTAAAAAGTAAAGAAATTAATACTTTTATTCCAAAAAAAAACAAAAAAAAAACCACATTAAACTGATCAAAAGTGACAGTAAAATGTAATGTTAAAAAGTATATTTTAAATAAATGTTTTTTGAATGTTATAGTCATCCAAAAAATAAAATAAATTGAAAAAATTGAAAAATGAAAAAATTATCACAGTTTCCACAAAAATAGTTTCAACATTGCAAATATAGTAAATGTTTCTTAAGCAGCAAATCAGCATATAAGAATGACTTCTGAAGCATCATGTGACACTGAAGACTGGAGTAATGATGCTGAAAATTCAGCTTGCTCAGGAATAAATTACATTTTAAAGTATATTCAAATAGAGAACAGTTATTTTAAATGGTAATAATATTTCACAGTATTACTGCTTTTATTGTATTTTTGATTAAAATAAATGCAGCCTTAGTGAATATAAGAAACTTATTTGAAAAAACCTTAAATCTTATGACCCCACACTTTTGAATAGTGTAATATAATTATTTCAGAATCTCATAATGGCCACATATTTTTTTATTACTCGACAGTTACTAGGTTATGGAAAGATTTAAGAGAATGTTTAAGATTACACTCTTAAAAATAAAGGTGCCAAATGGGTGTTTCTGCAGTGATGCCATGGAAGAACTATTTTCGGTTTCCCAAAGAACCTTTCAGTGAGCAGTTCCTAAAAGAAACCATTTTAAAAATGTAAAGAACCTTTTTCAACTGTATTTGAAAGGTTCCATGGATGTTCAAGGTTCTTCATAGAACCACTGATGCCAATAAAGAACCTTTATTTTTAAGTGTATATTAAAATCTCTGAATTTTTAGCACAGCGTGATGCGCTTTTGAGATAACTTCCGAAGCTCTTTTGTGGTTTTCAGACAAGCCTGAGAAGCAGATTCAACAAAAGTCTTAGGAGAAGCAACTGCAATATTTATAAATGTCATTTGTGACATTTTTATTGTTTTACTGAGGTTTTGCTTGTTTAAACCTCAGGAAACTGAGTTTTTAGCTATGATTTATTTGTCAGACATCTCAGATATGTCTTACAAGAAATAAAAACGGACACAAACAAGACAGCTGACATATAAGTACAGATCTTCTGGTGACAGACTGCATTTTGGCAAATCTGAGCAGAATTTGAAACATTATTCAAAGAGATCTCCTATCTGAGAGCATTGGCGTCTTCTTCTAAACAGAAAAATCTGTGACGCATTAGCTTTTCATTTCAATTCCATTACTGTCCAAGAGAATCAATTGAAAAGTTAAAGAGATCTCATTTGTGCTCTGAAAACCAGTTAATTTGAGTATTACATCATGTTAATCGCTTTTTCTGGAACAATCATTAATCGTACTGAGAGCCACAGATGCTGATCTGTATCATATAACTGCTCCGGTTTTGTATTCCTGTAGTCTGAAGTTCTGCGCGCTGACCTCAGGTAAAAACCGACTCGTCATGACATCAGCACTGCATCTGTTACAGTGCCCGTGGCTTGTTTGATGTGCCAGAGGTTTCTGTTCCCTTTGATGCTGCTGAAGCAGACCTGGGTTTTGTGTGCCAGAAATCCTGCCGTGGGATGGGTGGGTTTGTGTGGACCTGTCAGAGGTCTTCATTCGGATGCTAGAGTGACATCCAGAGCGATACGGATAATGCTGTTGTCGTCTTCTCTTCATTAATGAGACAGGCATGAGGGCAGTGATGAGATATGATGTGTGACATCTGTGAATATGAATGATTTGTTTTTTACTCTGTGAGTGCAGCTACAGTGGGCACAGATATATTAGACACTTAAGCCACACTTAAAATTTATGAATGTCACTGCATTAGATATGAAATTTAAAACCAGGTGGCATTTATTTGAAGGACAGATTTGCACAAGGACAGTTTTAAATAAAAACATAGCATGGTTGTGTGGTTGTAAGTGATTAAAATAATCCAAATTCAATTGGAGTTATATTAAAAAAATGTCCTGGCTCTCTCAGGCTTTATAATGGCAGTGAATGGCTGTTGAGATTTTAAAGGCCAATAAAGTGCATCCATCCATAATAAAAGTACTCCACACTGCTTCAGGGGGTTATAAAGGCCATCTGAAGTGAACTGATGCCTTTGTGTAAGAAAAACATCCATATTTAAAACTTTATAAACCATAATCTCTAGCTTCTACTAACTGTTGTATGTGCGTTTACGACAGAGTGGCGTTCCAGCGGATGACGTAGCCATATATCCATAGTTTTAAATATGAATATTTTTCTTAGAAAAACACATTGGATCAGAAGGCCTTTATTAACGCCCTGGAACCTTGTGGAGTACTTTTTATGATGGATGGATGCACTTTATTGGTCTTCAAAATCTCAACAGCCATTCACTGCCATTATAAAGCTTGAGAGAGCCAGGACATTTTTT
>JAHKKF010511039.1:0-24187 GCA_019740295.1 Labeo calbasu
TGTAAGGGATACTGGAGCTTGGTTGGGGTGGTGGGACTGCTCGCGGCGGGCGCCGGAAAGTTTCCCTTATTTTCAAATCCAAAACTTGACAGGTATGATATATATATATATATATATATATATATATATATGTAGTCAGTCAAACATTATAATATGATATTATGATAATTTAGCATTAAACTTTAGTAATTAAAACTTCAGTAATTAGAATAACTATGTATGAATGCATATTTGTTAGAACCTAAGACTGGTGGTGGTGCTAAAGACATTGTTTGTAATTTAGTGTTTCTGTAAAAAAGAAAACAAAAAATAATACTGATAAGATAACAAATCTATTCTATGAGAACGAATTCTAGTACTAATAACAATATAAAACACTAAGGATTAATGAGCGGCTGGGTTCATGAATATTAATTACGTTGTCTGCGTTCGCTCGAACTGATTTGCTGAAATCAGAACAGGAACGATAATAGGTGAGCGTCAGCCAATGAGATTGCCGTTTGCGCATTAGTTCCGCCTACTACCGGAAAAACCGGCAGTTCTTAAAAGCTGAAGAATTCCACAGGAACTCCGTTATTTTGACGGGAAAATACAACAAAGAATATCGTTTACACGGTGCACGTCAGTTCTGCATGGTATAAGACTCTCTCGCTCTGTATCTTTCTTTTCGTGAGACAAAACGACGGCTCGCGTGCCTTTACGCTAGAGTTTACGGTTTGTCGAAACCAGGTCTGCTGATGAACTGAAAAATACAATTAGAAATAATATTATAATAGATTATAATAACGCCGCATTTTTTGTCAGTAACAGTAACGGCGTTGTAACCGCAAAAACAGTTATTCGTTTGATTACTCGTTACTGAATTTATAACGTCGTTATCACTGGTAACTCCACAAGTTTGGGCCCCACAATGCACTGGAAACATACTGCAATCTGTTCACTCAACCCAATATCAGTACATACAAGATCCAACTTGACCAAGTGTAAATGCATATTGTGTTTGTTTAGGCTAAATTAATACATTTTTATCCTAGTACAAGAATAGTGATTGAATCCATTTAGTATAATCTCATTTATGTGGCCACTTTTAAATGATATGAGCGAAACCAAATCAAAAAACACGATCAAAACTAGTGAGAATGTGCAAAGAGGCCCATTGAGACTTGGGAGTGGGCTTTTTTGACTTTGGCCAACTATCTAGAAGCCACCCAAAATACTCTGGCAACCTCTAAGAACACCTTGTTAACTGTATAACCACACCCACAATACCCTATCATTGTTGTTGCAGAGGAAGCATTGCTCATATTTTCCCCACAAAGCATTTCTTTGTGCATGTGTGTGAAATATTAAGGAAATTCAATGCTATTCCTATTTCAAGTATTCCTATTTGTCTTATGTATAGAGTTAATGTACAGGATGTAGATGCAGGATAATCTTCATTGTGTTTACGTATAACTGGGATTCTCAGGAGTCCAATTAAATCATGTGTAACCATAAGTTACTAGAGTGTGACAGATACACTTGGGGTTGATGTGGTCGATGTAAATGGAAAGGAATCACTGTAAACATCTGCATTCATGCAAAAAGCAAATTTTCCATTTATTTCCTTAAAAAAAAGCTTTCTAGTGAGACTGTAGCTGAATATGCTTCAAGCGACATTGAAAACATGGCCGCAGTTTTTCTCAGTCATGTGTCAATGGAAAAAATATTCTCTTATCCTAATTGTCAGAGCCAGTTTGTCTGCTCTAACTGCCAATACCAAGACAGCCGGTGATATCTACAGCAAGTGCTAGAGCTGCCATGACTACAGTAAACATACAAGCAAAATACATCACAGTCAGCTCCAGGTAAACAGTCAGCTGTGAATTTACTAACAGTTGCATCCTAAAACCATGCATCTTATTTACTAACCATCTGGCAGTCTACTTTATCCAGGTGCTAAATGCACTTGAGGTCAAAATGTTGTGTACACCTTGAGGAATCTGCAAAATGTTAATTATTTTACCAAAATAAGAGGGATCTTGAATGCAACTGAGGGACTAATAGTTGCATATGAGTTCCTCAGTTGTCCTCAGTGTGAAAAGATGGATCTCAAAATCATACAGGCATTGCTGGAATTGGTTCAAATACGCAAAAAATGCTGAAAAACCAAAGAATTTGTGGGACCTGAAGGATTTTTCTGAAGGGCAGTTTAACTGTCCAGAACAAACAAGGGGCTCATGAACAACTATCACTAAACAAACCAAAACACAGGATCATTCAGGTAACAACACAGTATTAAGAATCATGTGTATGTAAACTTTTAAACAGGGTCATTTTCATAAATTCAGCTATTATTTTCTCTTGTGGACTATATGTAAAAATCTTGTATGTGAAATATCTTATTCAGGTAGGTACTATATAAAAATAACATGCATTTTGTATGATCCCTCTTATTTTTGTAAAAAAAAAATAATAACAATTTGCAGATTCTGCAAGGTGTATGTAAACTTTTGACCACAACTGTAGCAATGCAATATGGAAGCTTGTTTTTGTCACAGGATGTTATTATGACTTTATATCTCAGAGTTCAGACATTTTACCCCACAATTCTGTCTCTTTTTCCTGTCCTCTTTTTATGTTTCTTAAAATGTGTTTCCAACACATTTTCACTGCCAACTTGGTCAGGACACCTTGACATCTTTTTAAATGACATATACACTACCAGTTTTTGAACAGTAATATTTTAAAATATTTTTACTATTTAAAATAACAGTTTCAATTTGAATATATTTTAAAATATAATTTATTCCTGTGATTTCAAAGCTGAATTTTTAGCATCGTTACTCCAGTCACATGATCCTTCTGAAATCATTCTAATATTCTGATTTGCTGCTCAAAAAACATTTATTATTATTGTTATTATTATTATTATTATTATTATTATGTTGAAAACAGCGGAATAGAATTGTTATTAGGTTTCTTTGGTGAATAAAAAGTTAGGAAGAACAGCATTTATCTGAAATCTTTTGTAACATTATAAATGTCTTTATAATCATTTTTGATCAAAAGTACTTATTTCTATAATTTAATATTTTCTAAAATTTAGCTTTTATCACAGGAATAAATTACATTTTTAAAATATATTAAAATAGAAAATGGTTATTTTAAATAGTAAAATTATTTCACAATGTTACTGCTTTTGCTGTATTTTGGATCAAATCAAAATCTTTAAAAAACATTAAGAAACTTTTGACTGGTAGTGTATGTTGGGTTGTGGTTTTCTATTAAAAAAAACAGTCACAATAACTTTATTTAATTTACACTATTTAAACATTTCTGAGTACCTAACCTGACCCTTACCCCTAAACCTAACCATTTCTCAATATAAAACAATATATAACACAGGCGGATACAACTAAAGTATTCTTGAGGCCAAAGATTGATTTATGTGAGAAACAGAGCAATCATCATCTACAGCCGTAATGTCTTAATCACAAACATATTCAAAAATTACCGCCTGAAGAAGTATTATGTTAGGTCTGATTGTGAAATGTGACTGGCTTTTGACATGCTAAATTTTGGATTTATCTTTTGAATGAGATGTGACTGTGCTAACATAGCAGGATAATTTAAACTGATTAAAACTTTAAGCTTCACTCGGTTCCTTACATATTGTATGATTTTGATGCACTAAAACTGATGCCAAGGGGTGCATACATGACAAGTTGAGAGTGACATGTTGTTTCATGTCAACTTTAAAGTGCAATAAGAGTGACCACCACACAGGCATTAGAGCAATTGTACTTGTACGCACTAGCCAACCAAGGTCGTAAACAAATCAAAGCATCATGTTTGAACTAGTATGAACTGATTTTGCCTCAGCCCACATCAATAGCAGCAGGGTGAGAGATGGCACACGTCCACCAGCCAAATTATTTAATGACCTGCTGCCTTTAGGATCTCACCCAGTTTCAATGCAATGCGCCAAATGAGCTACACTGTTAATGCAAACGTGAAATATAATTAAGCCATAATTCCAACATGAGAACTGAGTAATGAGACTAACACAATTAATGCTCATAAGCCATGGTTCAAACTCCTGCTGTAAAATTGAAAAAGTACGCTCCATTTACCAACTAATGATCTTCTATAATCTTCTCCACGTCCTTATTATCATTCCACACTTGTTCCTGCAAAGTGGGAAAACTGCTAGTCTTTGAATCCAGGAAAACTGCAATTTATAAAAGCACAACACCCTCATAACCTTATAAAGAACTTTGCACCTCACAAGTCATTTCAAGACCTTGAATATCAGAGAAGGAAACATTATATGTTCCTAAGGGAAAAAGGCTTACAGAAGGAAAATGCATTGTCTCTTAAATGGGCTTTCCAAGTACTTCCTAGGGAAAGGAGTGTCCCGTTCCGATACACTGTGACCTCTCTAAGAGCACTCGAATAATGTGGCTGATTTCCCTTCGCACTCTGTCTCATTGGCCCATTTGATCACAGCACAATGGCCAATCACTGAATACATTCACACTGTACCCCCTAATAAAGCGATGATTAAATGGATATGTGACTCAGATGAGAAGCAGCATTACACGTTGTAATAGACTAAATGGTTCAAACACAGTTAAATATTTTTCCCTCATCGTTTTATGTAACAGGATTGGACAGATGGTGTCCAGATAACAGCAGTCTTACATCACATCGCACCAGACTACCGCTTTCATCAGCAGATAAAACAGTATAAATAAATAATACAAAGCCGTTAAAGGTGCAAAGCTGACAATACATGAGCATTGATCAAACTGCATGAAGGGAACCCTTTGGCTATGTTCACAAGACAAACACATACTGTATACTACCTGATATATACATTTTAAAAATGTAAAACATTATGCAATATGCAATAGTCAAGTAAGTCTGAATAAAAAGGGCAAGTTTTCAACAAAAGTCAAAATTCCAATTATTCCTCTTTATTTTGTTCATTCTGTCTCAAAACAAAATTGTCAATATCATTAGACTTTAATTGAATGGTTGATATCTGATTTTATAGAGAGATCACACAATAGTGATATTAAAACACATTTTAGGCATAATAAGAAAAGAAACACTCCAAATAAAGTGTGATTATAATTTTATATCAGTCTTAAGTGATATGTCAATTAATGAATTTGAAGTATACTTGACATGAAATAAATGTATTTTAAATAAATTACATAGTGTTTTTTGTTTGTTTGTTTGTTTAGACTAGGGGTCATCGGATGCCCATTTTCCACAAGTTGATATGATTCTTTAGGGTCTTCATGAAAAGTCTATAATATACTTTGGTTAAAAATTTCCAATGGTACTGTAAAACAACACCCTTTTTACCTTGTCAAAATGAGCTCTGCAAAAATCATCCGATTCTGGTCGAGGCTGCTTTAAATGCAAATGAGCTCTGCTCGCCCCGCCCCTGTCTTCTCTCTGTGGAGTGACGAGCCTGTTTACTTTAGCCGCATTTAGTCGAGTTTAGCCTTTAAACTTGCTAACTAGCACATTATTAGGAAAGGCAATCGCAAAGATTCATAAAAAAACCCTTATACTCACTTCTGCTGTAAGTGAAGCTGGATCACGAATGATTCACACAAATATAGACGGATATATGTAGATCGGGAGGCGCATTCCCTTCACAAACAATTGTAATCCACTGCATCTTCAGCGGCTCAGATGTCGGGAGTAAATGACAACCACTATGTTCATTATTACATCCAGCAACACAACACCTCGATCGCTCAATCGGAGATATTCTTGTCTAACTTACATCCCTGCTCCGGCATCAAAACATGGAGGTTGGACTGTTACAACTGATCTTAGGTAAGACGCTCATGTCAATCAACTATTGTGGGAGCGGCCTCTGACGGTGTGACCCCACAACGACAGGCATCTGTTAATGGCTCGATTTGAAAAAGGGAATATCATTTTTACAGATTAATTAAAAACCACTGCATGGATTTTTATCATTGTAGGGTAGATGTGTACATACACTGCCAACACACATTATTGTTCAAACAACATGTAAAAGTGAATTTAGCATCCGTTGACCCCTTTAAGATTTTTAAGTAATTTTTATAAACATGCCTTAAAAAAAACTTTACTGGTGTGCATCTTGAGACAAAACAAATGCACTGATATATTTTGAGATCAGTCAGTGCACGTTTCTTTCAGTTGAAACAGCTCAGACTTACATTTTAGTCTAGGACTAGGTTTAAGCCTTGTCTGTGAAACCGGGGGAAAATGTAGTAACATTTTAGACATGTATTAACATTTTCCTGCATTTATTTGATCTAAAATACAGCAAAAGCAGTAATATATTTTTACTTTTTAAAATAACTATTAGAATATATTTTAAAATGTAATTTATTCCTGTGATCAAAGCTAAATTTTCAGCATTATTACTCCTATGATCCTTCAGAAATCATTCTAATATTCTGATTTACTGTGCAAGAAACATTTTTTATTATTATTATCAACATATAAAACAGCTGAGTAATTTTTTTATGGATTCTTTGATGAATAGAAAAATCTAAAGATTTATCTGAACATTTATCTGAAATAAAAAGCTTTTTTCACCATTATACACTATACCATTTAAAAGTCAGTATAATTTCTATAAATTATAGAAATTAGGCTAATACTTTTATTTAGCAAGAATGCTTTAAATTGATCAAAAGTCATCTATAATGTTACAAAAGACATATTTCAGATAAACGCTGTTCTTCTTAACTGTCTATTCATCAAAGAAACCTGTAAAAAGTTTACTCAGCTGTTTTCAATATAATAATAGTAATACTTTTAAAAATCTGAATCAAATCAGAATATTAGAATGATTTCTGAAGGAACATGTGACTGGAGTAATGATGGTAAAAATTCAGCTTTAAAATTACAAAAATAAATTATTTTAAATAGTAAAAATATTTCAAAATGTTACTGTTTTTGCTGTACTTCGGATCAAATAAATGCAGGCTTGATGAGCAGATGACACTTTTTTAAAAAAATAAATAAATAAATAAAAAAAATCTACTTTTTAAAAAACACACATTTAAGGTTTGAAGTAGCCTACACTTTCAATACAATTTCAACACGACTAAGCGCACTTCTTTTTTTACAAGATGTTCATCGAACCTAGTAAGCTGGCTAGACAGTATTTTTGGTCTTTCCGTTCAGTTCACAGCACGCAATCATAGGCTACTAGTTCAACTGGCCTAAAATTCTACAGTCAAGAAGCGCAGTATGGTTTGAAACACAGCCACCGAAATGAGTCGTTACTTCGTGTCTCGACACAGCAGAGGAAAGTGTGAGAAAGCAGGAGAAACTCCTCCCTTCGACGTGCTGCACTGGGACAGATAGACTGCAGTACATACTGTATTGTAGAGGAGAGGCGGAGTTTCACCTCAGCACCGAAACCAGCTGAAAATTCAGGTGCCCGCAGTCAGTCCGTCAGTCAACTCATGTCAGTACAGCACAGCGGACTACTGCGGGGACCGCTCACTTCTCACTACAGGATTTAAACAAACTAAAGAAAGAGTGAAAACAACATCAAGTCATTAGAGCGAAGGTGCTTGTGGTGTTATGTTTATAGTGCACATCTTTACCGGTGTGTTTTCGTGAGTCGTCAGTCGCTTCCGCTTTTCCGTCCAGCAGTTTGACGCCGAAATTCAGCAGAAGTCAATAGGAATTTTTGATACTCAGTAAACAATTTCACTGGACTCTGAAAGGGAAAAAAGGATTATCAGTCATTTATTGTTCACGTGGTGAGTAGATGTGTCTCTTGTCATATTAGTACATTTTGTTTTGGTCAAACTTTTCTTCGCCATGTTTCATTCGTCAGTGCGCATGTGGCGGAAATGCACCTGAATCAGGTAGACGCGTCTCAACATTTCACAACAAAGCTAGCATTGCAGCTTGCGTTGCTGTTTACGTTTACAGCCTTTACGTGAAACATCTCTAAATGGTGTGCTTTGTTTTTTACGTTACTTTTAAAAACTACAGAGTACGTGAGATATTGTGACGTAGGTGTATGTATAGTAGCTAAAATTAAGATTTTCAATAGTTAAGTTTAGTGTAAAAACCACCTGATGTCTCTACGTTTGGGTCTGAATCCGTTTTGATGCATCATAATACTTTAAAATGCTAGATAATATTAAAAAGCAAAAAAAAAAGTTTATGCTGTATCCTCCCGATATTTAACATATTTACACCAGTGAGAAACTACCAGTATTTGTGCTTCCTGTCTAAGTAATTTAAATTAAGTCCAACATTAAAACTAGAAATTTAGATAAATATAAACAGATTTAATTATAGGTATTTGAAGAATTGTGTGGTACACTACACATTTAAACTGCAAAAATAATTTTCATAATCAGTTTGTTGTATTGTTTTCCACTATAAATATCAAACATCTTTAAAACAAGGAAAAAATACCAGGATATATATATATATATATATGTGTGTGTGTGTGTGTGTGTGTGACCCTGGACCACAAAACCAGTCATAAGTAGCATATTTGCAGAAGTAGCCAAAAATACATTGTATAGGTCAAAATTATCGCTTTTTGCCAAAAATCATTCGGATGTTAAGTACAGATTATGTTCCATGAAGATATTTAGTAAATTTCCTACTGTAAATACATCAACTTAACTTTTGATTAGTAATATGCATTGCTAAGAGTTTAATTTGGACAACATTTAGGATGACTTTCTTAATATTTACAGATTTTCCCGCACCCTCAGATTCCAGATTTTCAAATAAAGGTATCTCGGCCAAATATTGTCCTATCCTAACCATACATTATTGGATAACTTATTTATTCAAATAGTCTCTTTTTCTTTTTATCTTGAGTTTATTTTTCTTTCCCGTTTTGTTTTGTAGGTATTTACTGCACACATACTGATTAAAAATGATTTCTCACAGTGTAAACGGATTAATTCAACATTATGTCTTTGTATGAAATTAATTTTTGAATAGTATTACTCTGTCCTTGGGACGTAAAAATAACGAAATGGATAAATTATCATATCAAGATTTCAGGATTTGTTGTAGTTGAGCTGTTTTTTTTTTCCTCTGAGAATACAGATTTTTTTTTTAGAAGTATAGAAGTTGTAGTAGAGGTATTGCCTCTGAGAATGCAAATGCTATTCATTCGTTTCTTTGCAACAAACATTGCAGCTGATTAAATTGGCTTCAGACACCTGCCAAAGCACTCTTCTCATTAAAGTTTGCTGCCCGTGCATTTCATTTTAACACCATGCGATTGCAAAAGTTTGGCACTTATGCATGAGGCTAGTTATGTGTGTCAGCTTTCCTTTGGCTCATTTAGTTAGACAAGAAAATCGCCGCACACATTTGTATTCCCTCTGATCCCTCATGATATTTATATGCCATTAGTATTTATACTTCAAAAATCTTAATTTGTGTTAGTGTGGTGACTTTCTAGTCCATGTAAACAAATTTTAGACATTTGTAGTGACCAAGAAAAAAGTCTTGAGTATCGTGAGATTTGGCAACATGCTTGTATTTGCTTTGCTGTTGCCTATGTTTCTCCACACACCAGTGAAATCAAGACGGCATGCGGCAGAACCGGCTGCATCGTCCACTGTGGCAGTTCTCATCTGGGAACAGTTCAATTTCCTAACCAGTCGCAGATCTGTAGAAATCACTGACTTCAGATCAGTCTGTACCCTGCCAAGGTGTTTCCTTGCGGAAATGAATGGAATTGTTCAGGGAGGAGTTTTGTAGAATGGCCAGTTATGCAGAGCCAGTGTGTGGAAACTAGGATGACTAGATTTGAATATGTCCTGTAATTATCGTAGTGCAGTGCACTCAAAGTTTTTGCATAGGTGTGTGCATGTTTGTGCGTGATCATGCATGTGTCTGCGGGCGTGTTTGAAGCGGAATGATACAACTGTTTGTGCAATCTTTACGATGATGTCACATTTATGAATCATACCTGAAAGAACAACATTGTCTAATGCACATAACGTTTGAGGCTGTGTTTGCATTGTCTTTTTTGACGCATAAAACTTTTACTTTAAAGGAATACCTTAGTAGAATAGTTCACCCAAAAATAAAAATGTGTCACCCTAAAGACATCCAAGATGTACATGATTTTGTTTCCTAAATCAAACAGATTTGGAGAAATGTAGCATTACATCACTTGCTCTCTGGATCCTCTGCAGTGAATGGGTGCTGTCAGAATCAGAGTCCAAACAGCTGATAAAAACATCACAATAATCCACAAGTAATCCACACCACTCTAGTCCATCAGTTAACATCTGGTGAAATGAAAACCTGCCAGTTTGTAAGAAACACGTTCATCGTTAGGATGTTTTTAACTTTAAAACAGCTAACATATTTTTAACGAGTGTTTAATCTTTAATAATTCTTCATCCAATGAAATAAGTCAAAATCCACCAACATATTTATTTAGATCTGTTTTGGCTTGTAAACAGTGCCTGATCTGTGCATATTTCTCTCCTGATTCAGGCGAGACGACTAGAAAAAACAATATTATGGATAGAAGACTTGTATTTTAGCCAAAAGCAATGGTTTAAAGTTAAAAATGTCTTGATGGATTTGTTTCTTACAAATGTAACCAGATGTTAATTGATGGACTGGAGTGGTGTAGATTATTTGTGGGTTATTGTGATGTTTTTATCATCTGTTTGGACTCTCATTCTGACGGCACCCATTCACTGCAGAGGATCCATTTCATTATTCTCATGATTTCATTATTATGAGAGTTCATTTTCTCTGCAAATTTTTTTTTTTCATAATTTGCAAGATATTACTCCTACAGTAACCGACAGGTACTTATGGGTAAATCTTCCCAAAGTGGTAGAAGTTTACTACCTTAAAGGAATACCTTCATATAGTAGTTCACCCAAAAGTGGAAGTTTGCTGAAAATATAATCACTCTCAGGCTAATCATGATATAGATGAGTTGTTTCTATAAACAAACAGATTTGGAGAAATTTAGTATTACATCACTTGCTCACCAATGGGTCCTCTGCAGTGAATGGGTGCCGTCAGAATGAGAGTCCAAACAGCTGATAAAAACATCACAATCCACAAGTAATCCACACTCCAGTCCATCAGTTAACATCTTGTGAAGTGAAAACCTACGTTTGTAAGACACAAATCCAACATTAAGGGTTTATAATCCATAGTAATGCTTCATTACATGAAAAAGTCAAAATCCACCAGCATATTTGTTTAGATCTGTTTGGCTCGTAAACGGTGCTTGATCTGTGCAGATTTCTCTCCTGATTCAGACAAGATGATTTTTTTCACTAGAGAAAGCAATGTAATGGATAGAGGACTCGTAGTTTAGCAGAAATCAACCGTTTGAAGTTTAAAAACATCTTAATAATGGAATTTGTTTCTTGCAAACATCCAGCTTTTGACTTCACAAGATGTTATGTGATGGACTGGAGTGGTGTGGATTATTGTGATGTTTTTATCAGATGTTTGCACTCTCATTCTGATGGCACCCATTCACTGCAGAGGATCTGTTCTTTCATTTTTATGAGACTTTATCTCTCCAACTTTTTTCATGCTTGTCAAAATGCTACTGTTACAGTAACTGACAGGTGCTTATGGGTAAATCTCCCCAAAGCGGTAGAAGTTTTTGCTGACCTCACCAAATCAAAATAGTCCTCTTCTCAGCACAGCAGCCAGCTGCTTCATTTGTTATTGTTTACAAGGAATCCTCTTCTGAATCTCTGGAAGTGTCTGACTAAGCAGCGCACTAATAATGCATGAAGCCACTGAAGCTGAATGAATGTTTTAAACCTTGTCGGAGGAAACCATTTTTCAGTTAGAAAATGAAAGGAAAGAGAGTTGGTGGCCGCATTGTGAATTTGACATTTATTGGCAAGCCGTAAAGGAAGCAAGGAAACGTTTAGGAAGTCGAGTACGTCTCAGAGAGGATATTGTACTTCACTCACTGATAAAACTTAATGTCTCGATAAATCTGTTTTTGTTTGTTCAGGAGTTGTTTTGTCACCTTCGTATGAAGGTATTATGTGTTTAATGCCCGTGACCTACCCGGCGTCTCTGGACTCAAAGTGCTGACCGCGTGCTGGAACGCAACAGGAAGCCCACACAGGAAACGGCCGCAGCATTGTTGCTCGAAGCCAAAACAGCCTTCTCCGTTCCTTCGGGAATTCTGCCGCTCCCTCAGTGTTGTTTCAGGGTTTCAGGAGCGTGTCGTGTTTCGCCTCGCCACTGCGGCCCACCCGGGCAAAACTGTGGTTTTTTTGTGCAATGATTGTTGTGGGTTTGCTGTCAGAAAAGGATGTTATTCTTTACAGAGTGACGATGTGCTTTTTTAGCACTTGATTCTGTGGCGTGTGGCCGTACATATTCCTCATTTGGTCATTTTCAGTGTGACCTGCACACAGTCTTTCCGAAATGCTTCTGACATCTGGTTGCTAAATAAGACTCTGGATCATTATTTATAGATGTAAAAATCATTGTTTGTTTCATTGCGTAACTATCCATCTGTCATTTTCTGCAGCTGTTTCTCATACAAATAATTTTTTTAGACTCCTCCCTCTGATATTTTTATCATGCGTTGCAACATTATGATACATGTTTAAATCAAATGCATCATTGCATTTGCTTTTTCTGAGTGTGTAGACCAGATTGCTGATGTATGTTTGCATAATCTGTCAGTGTGTAGTGACTTATTTTGTCATTGCTGAAACACAAGGATGTGGGCTTTACATAGCATCTGTTTTGCAACTTCTACTTATGTTTGTCATACACATCCTCTTCTGAAAGAACGGAGATTATCTGTAAATAGTGTTGTTTTTTTGTTGCCTCAAATAGGTACGGTATGTAACCAGAATGCGATGCAATTTGGCCACATTTCTTTTTCGAGTCAAATTATGATGAGTTATGTTGCGTGGAAATTTTGAGTTGGAGTTGAAGAATGAGTCAATAAATAAAAAAGCAGAAGAGCTCATTAAACTTTTGAACTTTGTAGACGGCAGTGTGGCAGAAATCCATTTTCTTATTTGAAATTAGCTTTAATATTTTATCAGTGTAAATTTACTGTGTTACACATTACGAACGGTGTCGTGAAATGATCTTTTGAGTGATTTACACCTGCAGGCACTTCATTACACTGTGAATCTTCTCTCTGTCGATCGTGTATTAGCGTAGGACAGATATTAAACCATTTGTGATTAGACAGTTGAATTTTGAACATTACAGCACCTTGAGCTCCATATTTAAATAAATTATAATCTTAGAGCTGTAGGTAATTAATAGGCAGGTAATATAAAACTAATATATGAGGTGTAGTAGGAGAAGGAGCCATTTACTATTTTTACTTCAAGTCTTGAATATTCAATTATCTGTAAATCAGTTTAATGTGAGTAAGATAAAGAAGATGTGTTAGTGTGGGAGATAATATAAAGTATTAATCAATCCATTTGATGTTGAAAACAAAATTTGCAAAACACTTAACGTGATAGTTTGCCCAAAAATATAAATTGTCATCATTTACATGTTCTTTCAAAACTTTGTGTAACATGAGATATTTTGATAAATGTTCACACTTTTTTTCCCCTCCATACATAGTCAAGCCAAAACCAGAGGAAATAACTAAAGGAAATAAGCTCATACAGATTTAGAACAACGTGAGTGTGAGTAAATGGCAAAATTCCTTTTTTGGGTGAACTGTCCCTTTAAATCCGTCGCGTGTTTTGTTTTCCAGATCGGTCGGAATTTTGCACAAAAATGTCATAGTTTTATGAGTCATTGAAAATTAGGAAACTGATCAGAGGCGTAAAGAAAGCACAGGAAATGATATCAGGGACAGGGTGGGGGATATCCTCACTTAAATTATGTAAGAATGGCATGACTGAAACCAGACTGTCATCATTACTGTCTATGCAAGCTGCTTTTAAAAAGGCTGCTTTTGTAGCTATGAAGTTCCGGCGTCTAGATATGGCTAGATAGTGCTCAGATTCCACCCTTGTGAAAAAGAAGTACACTTTAACATACTTTATCATAAAAGAGTGCTTACTATAGAAATAATACATCTAAAAGGAATATGCGTGTTAACTGAATGTCATGTTTTCATATAATTATATGCAAATTAATGGCAATTAAATAACAATGTATTATAGTTTAAATTTCTATTAAATGGAGTTAGCTAAGGGCTGCATTTTGTCCTACTTAAGTAGGACTTAAGTACATCTGTTTGCAATTTAATACATTTAAAATGCAGTCTCAAAATGACTGAAGGCTCTGTATTATGCGTGCCAGACCAGTAGTTGCCAATGTCAATTTGTAACATAATAATGTGCATATTCATGCACATGATGTCACTGTTTTCACAAATTCGAATTTCTTACATGTTGACGATAACAGTATCTTTTCCCAAAGTTTGTTTTCAGGTCACCAAAACACTGTTGTTGTGTAAATGAATGGTCAAAACACCCCCTTAGTATACTTCTTTACAGCATTAAACCATTATATATATATATTTTTTTAAATGTACACTACCAGATAAGTAAGATTTTTCATGTTTTTTTTTTTTTTGTTTGTTTTTTTTAAAGAAGTCTCTTCTGCTCACCAAGCCTGCATTCATTTGATCTAAAGTACAGAAAAAACAGCAACATTTTTAAATATTTTTACTAATTAAAATAACGGTTTTCTATTTGAATATATTTTAAAATGTAATTTATTCCTGTGATTTCAAAGCTGAATTTTAAGCATCATTACTCCAGTCACATGATCGTTTAGAAATCATCGTAATATTCTGATTTGCTGCTCAAAAATAAATAAATAATTGCATATTATTATTATTATTATTATTATTATTATTATTATGTTGAAAATAGCTGAGTAGAATTTTTTCAGGTTTTCTTGATGAATAGAAGGTTCAGAAGAATAGCATTTATCTGAAGTAGAAATATTTTGTAACATTAGAAATGTCATTATCATCACCCCCCTCAAAAAATACTGTCTCAAAGCTTGCATATAATGTTACAAAGCTTTTTTTTTATAAATGCAGATTTTTTGGTCTTTCTATTCATCAGAGAATCCTGAAAAAATATACTGTTTTAAATATTGATAATAATAACAATAAAAAATGTTTCTTGAACATCAAATCAGCATATTAGAATGATTTCTGAAGGATCATGTGACACTGACGACTGGAGTAATGATGCTAAAAATTTAGCTTTGATCACAGAAATAAATTACATTTTAAAATATATTAAATTAGAAAACAGTTATTTCAAATAGCAAAAATGTTTCAAAACTGTGCTTTTTTGCTGTACTTTGGATCGAATAAAAGTAGGCTTGGTGAGCAGAAGAGACTTCTTTAAAAACATTAAAAATGTTACTGTTCAAAAACCTTGGACTGGTAGTATACTTTATAGTGAAGCTTTTATAATTTGACACTACCTTTTTAAAAGGTTACTTAAGCGTGTCCAACAAAGTCATGAAAGTATATATTTTTTTAAAACACCTGTATCATTTGAAGTACACTACAAGTGCACATTCAGGACAAACAAGCATGTAGTATATTGCTCCAGTCATGTTTGTTGCAGGCTGAAATGCATTCTAAAGTTTAATGTTATCCATTTGTTAAAATCCTATAAGTAATAGTGAGGCTTAGTTTAGCATATATTACTGATCAAGTGGTCGTCAGCTACATATGATCTTGCACAGATTTAACTCACTCTTTATCATGCAGTGGTAACGTACAGTAGGCAGTGTGGCAACGGCAGGTATTTTTGTCATTCCCCTCTTTTCTGCGCTACCTCACCCTCGCTCTTGCTGGCCAAGTTTGTGTCATGCCGGGATGAATGACCATGACCGGTGGCTCATGAGCTCAGGAGAAAAAACGTCACCCATAATGTCAGCGTTTTCCGCTCTCCAGCTACATCATCACCTGATTGTGGGAGCCGTGATTCGCTCTGCAACACGCTGCTTTCTATTACTGCGAGTGATGATAAGACCGCAGACGACTGCGGAGGTAAATGTGGGGCTGATGTTTCTGTCTTCTCTCGAGCTGAGAAGCAATTAAAATCTGAGACGTCTAAACAGTGTAGATGTAAGTAATCAAATCAACTTAAATTTAAAAGATTAAAACAAATCTCTAAAAAAGAAATTATTTTCAATAATACTTCTCTAAATAATGCTGCTTCCTAACAAGTAAATGGAAGTTACATGTTGATTCAAAACAAAAATCTGTGTTTCTGTTGTGTGTAATGTATGCATAGTTTAAAGAAGAAAGTCTGAGTGATGGAAGTTAGTAGATGATAGTAGGGAGGTCTCTAGAAAGAAGTCTGTGAAAATAGGACACAATGGAAATTTATGTTGATTGGTCTGTACTTTAAAATATACATTGTATTGCATATTGTGCTTTAGGGTGAAAAGTAATTTTTATTCTTCATTTTTCTATATAGATTTTTTCTTGGTGCATAGTTTTATTACAATTCAAAATCTAATGCATAATTTATTAACTTTTACTTTTTAACAGGTATTTACTTTTGTCTCCACTTTATAAAGTTAATAGTAATATATCATGGATGCATCTCATGACAAAAGACCATATTTTACTTTAAAATTAAAAGAGAAAAAATATATTTGAGGGTTTTCATATTTTATTATTATATTTTTATATATAAATATAATATAATATATTTAATTATTTTTAGACTTTTCAGTATTTGATATATTGCATTGAGTCATCACATTGTCCTACCAAATGTCATTACCATCATGTAAAAAGCATCTTTCTTACTGTAATGCATTGTTAAAAATCATCCTGTCTGACTTTAATTAAAATCTGCATTTGCATTAAATTTAGTGCCATAAAATCCCCTTCCGTTGCAAATTGTCTTTGCAGTGGAAAAAGTTCAAAATCTAAAGCATAATTTATTACCTTGTACCTTTTAACAGGTACTTTTGTCTCCACTTTTTAAACTTTATAGCAATATATGATGGATGCATCTCATGAAAAAAGACCATATTTTACTTTAAAATTGAGAGAGAAAAAATATAGTTTTGACAGTTTCATTTATTATTATATTTCTTCTTTTTTTCTTTCTTTTTTAAAATATCTAAATCTGTTAATTCCAAAGACAACATTCTTTTTATTAATTATTATTATTATTTTTATTATTATTATTATTATTATTATTAATTATTAATTTTTTTATTAATTAATTTATTTTTTTATTCCTTATCCAGGAGCCAATAATGACTGGACAAGTCATTAAGAAATCATAACAATGCATTTGTCTTTTTTTATGCAATACCGTAATGAGTATTGCATGAACTCATTGTAATGGTTTTAAAGTCTTCATTGTGAAATATGACCTAGACAGGTTGAGAAGTTTATGAGCTTGAACCAGCTTCTCATGTGTTTGTATTTCGTAACGTGACTTTAAATCAGACCAACAGACTGATTAATAGACTTTTCAGGGAAATAAGAAAAAAACACCTGAACATCATGTTCTACTAAACTAGTTGTGGTTCCCGAACTGGAACATGTGTTTGCGGAGGTGTGTCTCCAGGGCCGAACACGGAGCCTAATCCTAAAGACAAGAGCTCTTTAGCAACACTGTGGCTTAAGTGATCACACTGGAATGCTGTTGCTATGGCAGACTGTGAGCACATTACAAATAAGAAAGGCACCCCGTAACCCCAAAGTAGGTGTTTTTGCCTCGTTTACATGATTCTTTTTTGTTAAATATAACCAGAAATACTGTAAATAGATCAGTGGTCAAACTGTGATCTGTTGGTCACCTCAAAACTACTTCTGAATTGTTTAAATACCAGTGTGAATGAAATGCTGTTCAACAGGTTTCCATTGCTGTCAGGTCACTGACATGCTCTGATAGTGTTCAGTCAGTGCAAAAAATAACCTACATCATTCTGACATTGTTTGAAGACTTCATTTGTTGTTTTTCTAATGCTAGGAAAATTCCAGCTGCATGTCACAAAGCCGGTGACAAATACGTAGCTTCTCTTCACTTTGGTGATCATTGGTCATTTTTGACCTAAACATGTTATGTTTTGGTTTGAAAAGGTTAAATTGTACTGAAAAGACTAGTCACAGTTGTACTGTTCGCTGCCAAAAATAAACACAATAAATTAATTAAATCAATAAATTATATCTTTGTTAGGCAACAGGTTTGTAAACATGCTCATACACATGCAAAACTGTATCGCACACGTGCTACTGTAGACTATTTATATTTGTTATCACGGGAAGACTAATTGTTATCGTGGGGGAAATTTTTACCGGTATATCGCAAACGATAAGATATCGCACATCCCTACATGCGAGAAGCACCAGAGGGTTTAAAAAGGTTCTTCATTGTTATTTTTGGTTCCATAAAGAACCTTTGACATCAATTTAACCTTTCCATTGCACAAAAAGGGTCCTTGCAGTGGAAAACATTCTTTGTTGGGAAAAATATAATTCAACCGAATATGCTTAAAACTAAACTTAGAACCAAAAGTAACAAACAGTCTCCCACACTTTCTTATTTTTGGCTCTATTTTCACCAAATCATACAGTTCCACCCTTGATCTTCTCCAGACCTCCACACCACAATCTCCAAGCCAACAACCAACCGCATGTTCCAATATTTTTGGAAACTTAATGTCCTGTTCTGTTTTTAATATTGGTATCAGAGGAATTCATTATTTCCGCATGGTCTCTTAGAAAATCGGAAAGGTTCTTCCTCTGAAACACATTTACATGACAATGCGAGCAGTGCTTGTGTGTGATTTAAGCCTGAGATATAAGTATTTTGACTATAAGCGTTAGGTTGAGTGATGGAGAATGGACTTTACAGTCAGTCCCTAAGCAGAAAATAGTTGTCATCAAAAAAAAAGAAGTTAAATTATTAATATGTAACTTCTTTTTGTAAGTTACGTAGTTCTGAGTAGAACTCCTCCAATGCGTCAGTTAGGGTGGATGGCATGATTTCAGGTCCATGGGTGTGTTTCAAAATGCTCCCTGGTTCAGTAATAAGTACACTGCCCAAGGGAGTCAGCCATTTCTAGTGCTGGTGCATTTACAAAATCATTCCTGGACACTGAAAATTATGCTACCTGGAACTCCACATGGATTTAGCTGGAGTCTTGTTGAGATGAATAGGAATGCTGTCGGGTAGCTTATTCCAGGTATTATAGACTTCATTGAATGCATTGAAGATGCATGACAAAACAGAATAAACGTCGTATACACGTATAAACAAGATATTGTTTATACGACAGTGTCGTTGTTAAAAGACTGTTAATATTCAATAATATTCAGCAAAATTGATTTGACTGCACTGACACTATCAGAGGATAGTGTTAATTGCTGCTGTCTTCTGTGGAGTTCATATGAAACAACTTCAGGTGTTGAACTGAATTGAATTAACATTAAACTAAATTAGGCTAAACAATGTCGACAACATTGTCTTTTGTAGAGCTTATCCAATTTGTTTTATGATTGATGAACTTTGCACCATTGACACTGTCATTAAACTGATTTGAACTGAAATATAACACTAGTATTGTCTTCTGTAAAGCTGCTTTATAGCTGAATCCAGTTCAACACTGACACTTATTGAGCTGAATTGAATCAACATTGAGCTAAATTGGTCTGAACAATAAAAATACTGTCTTCTGTGGAGCTGCTTTACAGCTCAAATTAAAGTAGTTTTAGAATTGATTATATATATTTTTATTATATAATGTTTATTAAGCTGCTTTGAAGTAATATGTTACCCTGGACAACAAAACCAGTCTTAAGTAGCACAGATGTATTTGTAGCAATAGCCAAAAATACACTGTATGGGTAAAAATTATCATTTTTTTATGCCAAAAATTAATTGGATGTTAAGTAAAGATCATGTTCCATGAAGATGTTGTAAATTTCCTACTGTAAATATATCAAAACTTAATTTTTGATTAGTAATATGCATTGCTAAGAACTTCATTTGGACAACTTTAAAGGTGTTTTTCCTCATTATTTAGATTTTTTTTCTTTTTTTTTTTTTTTTTTTGCACCCTCAGATTTCAGGTTTTCAAATAGGTGTATCTCGACCAAATATTGTCCTATCCTAACAAACCATGCATCAATGGAAATCTCTATTTCAAAAACATTGTCCCTTATGACTGATTTTGTGGTCCCATATGTGCTATATACAGTGCAATACATTTGAAAATGACTCAACAGCTGTGCTTTAATGCAGCGTTATTCCAGTTGTAACATTTAAGGTATGAAGGCTCTAGCTAGTGGCCAAGTTTTTGTTGTAGTGCACAACATACTGATTTTGAAGTGCAAGCAACAAAGTTGCATTTGCTTTTTGTTGGTCTGTTTTTTCCATCTCTGTGCACTTGCTAAGACATTGTCATGTCAGTGTGTTCCTGTTAGTTGCGTCAGCTTGCTTGCGTAGAAACCGGTCAGTGTAAAGTCGTAAAAAAAGTTAAACGATAACATTATTCAGCGCAGCATTGCCAGTTGGATGAGCTGTCCTACTGACTTTTGCACAGTTTTGAATATTTAGCCACTCCTCTCGCTGGTGATTTGTAAGGAAGTGTAGTGTTTATAATGACAGTTCTGTGTTGTCAGTGTCTCAATTTGCAGAAAGGCATGTTTAATGCATGCAAAATGCTCTTTAAGAATTCATGCATTGCTTTGCTTCTCTCTGCAGAGTGAATCCTACTCATCCTAAGGCTGATGTTGTCCTCCAAGAGCAGCGTCTGAAACATGGACGACCCTTTAAAGGTTGACTGATTCCAGCTGACACCTTCACAACTATGCTGCGAGTCACTCGAGGCCTGATGGCCACAGTAGCCACCAACAACAATTCCCCAACCCAGTTCAGGGAATGATCAAACTGTCCCGTCTAGGACATACACATCAAGAGACCTCTTACAATACAGGTCAGTAGTAAAAATAAAGGCTTTTACTCAGTCATTGCTGAAACAGACATTAAAATCTTTAAGCTGACCTGTCATAACAGCCCTAGTAAAATTACTTAAAAATACAACTCTTTAACAAATAACTGTTCATCGGCAAGGCAGCAGATATCCAAAATCCAATGGCATGGGTCAAGTTCTTCAGGAGACCAGGAGGCAATCTTGCCAGGTCTTACCAGCCAGGATCTATGCTGTCCTTGGCCCCTACCAAGGGACTACTAAATGAGCCGGGACAGAACAGCTGCTTCCTCAACAGTGCGGTGCAGGTACGTGTTTAACCCAAAGCTAAGAAAACGGTTGCATTAGTGGGTTTGTTTTACATGCCTGTGTTTTTTTTTTTTTAACAGTAGCACTATTGTTTACTCAGTCTAATAAAAATCTAATTGTTTTAAAATATATAATTATTTAGAAAATTATTATTTGAAAATTTGAATGAACTACACTACGTCAAAAGATTTTAGATTTTTAATGTTTTTAAAGAAATCTTTTTTGCTCACCAAGCCTGCATTTATTTGATCCAAAGTACAGCAAAAATAGTACATTTTTACAGTATTTTTTTACTGTTTACAGTAACCTTTCTATTTGAATATATTTTAAAATGTAATTTATTCCTGTGATTTCAAAGCTGAATTTTTTAGCATAATTACTCCAGTCACATGATCCTTCAGAAATTATTCTAATATTCTGAAATGCTGCTTAAAAAGCATTTATTATTATTATGATGATGATGATGATGTTGAAAACAGCTGAATAGATTTTTTTTCAGGTTTCTTTGATGAATAGAAAGTTCAGATAAACAGCATTTATCTGAAATATAAATCTTTTGTAACCTTATAAATGTCTTTATTATCATTTTTGATTAATTATAATCATCTTTGTTAAATGAAAGTATTAATTTCTATATTTTTTTTCCAAAAAAAATACTGACTTCAAGCTTTTGAACGGTATAATGTATAATGTTACAAAAGCTTTTATTTCAGATAAATGCTGATCTTTGGCTCTTTCTAGTAATCAAAAAATCCTGACAACTTATTAAAATTATATATAATAATAATAATAATAATAATAATAAAATGTTTCTTGAACAGCAAATCAGCATATTAGAATGATTTCTGAAAGATCACGTGACACTGAAGACTTGAGTAATGATGCTAAAAATTTAGCTTTCATCACAGAAATAAATTACATTTTAAAATATATTCAATTAGAAAACAGTTATTTTAAATAGTAAAAATATTTCACAATATTACTGCTTTTGCTGTATTTTGGATCAAATAAATACAGGCTTGATGAGCAGAAGAGACTTTTTAAAAAAACATTAAAAATGTAAATACTGTTACCTATGACACTCACACATAAAAGTCAGACAGATTGGACTTACCAAAATAACAAAAATATTGCGCCACCCCCTGAACATACTTAAATTTCTTATGACTCACATTTGAAGTCCGACCTTCACAGCGACCTGTCATCTCCTCCTCAGCGTCTACTGAGAGAGTATTTACGGCATCCTAACTCCACCCGTCAACCCTCAAATCTTTGTCATGCTCCCGGTCCTCTAGTTGCTAGAAGCCTGTTTTCCCTCTTGGATGGGATTGTGGACATTATGATTGAGTGTATCTCTGGCCGTCTCTGTGTTATCTTGTTCTTTTACTCATCACCATGGAGTGAGGTCATGCTCAGACTAAGTTGTCTGGGGCCTAGGGGAAAGACACTGAGTGAAGAGTAACCTTACACTGGCAGTCCAAACCCCAAACACACACACACACACAGATGAACAGCTCTCACCCCCATCCTGTCATAGCCTAATCTCCCTTGAGCTCTTACACCAAGCAAGGACAATGAGTCATGTTTCTCAGAGTTTTAAGAACAAAATGACACTTGATAAGAAATGGCATAGAAATAATGCATGACCTTTGGGTGTTAATTTTAAGATCGGCACTTTGAAGGCGTCATGCAAAACCAGAATAAAGTTGTAGGAGTTTTTACAAAGATACATTCGAGGGGAAGAACACTGTCGCCAAATTTACATTGCAGAGGTGGCACAGAGGCGCTTCTGAAGTGGCTTTAGGTGTCTTTAGACAGGCTGTTTAAGGTGGCATAAATGCGTTTACACAGATACAAATACAACTCTATGATTTGATACTAAAGCAGGTTTGCCTTCAAGAGGTGTCTGAGTTAAGGCTGCTCTATGCCTGCTTAAAATTCTTTGTAAATATGCAATGTTGCATAAAAGCCAGATTAACTTATGAATGCTCTGAGCTGCTTTAACCCCTAGTATCAAAGTACTGTATAAAGGTGCAATTGCTGCACACTTCTAAGCAGCATTAAACACTGTGTAAAGACATCTATGCCAAATTTACACCGCAAAGGTGGCACAGAAGTGCTTCTGAAGTGGCATTTAGGTGTCTTTACACAGGCTGTTTAATTGATTGATTGATTGATATTGATATAACTTTGTTTAAGGTGGCATAAATGCATTTACACATACAAATACAACTCTGTGATTTGATACTAAAGCAGGTTTGCCTTCAAGAGGCGTCACAAAGGTGGCACAGAAGCGCTTCTGAAGTGGCTTTTAGGTGTCTTTACACAGACTGGTTAATGCTGCTCAGAGGTGCAATAAATGCATTTACACAAATATAAATACAGCTGTATGCTTTGATACAAGGGGCTAAGGTTGTCAGAGCAGGCTTAATTTAGCCTGGCTTTTATGTGGCATTACACTGTTACACTGAATTTTGAGCAGGCACAGAGCAGCCTTAAGTTGGATTGGTAAAGATGCCTTATTTAAAGGGACTTACTACATGAAAGGCTCTTACAAACAGTACCAGCAAATGATGCTGCCTTCAAAAGGCGTCTTTACACAGCTGAGTTAAGGCTGCTCTGTGCCTGCTCAAAATTCTGTGTATATATGCAATGCTGCATAAAAGCCAGATTCATTTATTTCTGCTCTGACCTCAACCCCTAATATCAAAGTACTTTATAAAGGTGCAGTTGCTGTGTGAATGCATTTATGTCTTCTCTGAGCAGCATTAAACAGTCTGTCTAAGACACCTATGCCAAAAGTGGCACAGAAGCGCTTCTGAAGTGGCTTTTAGGTGTCTTTACACAGACTGTTTAATGCTGCTCAGAGGTGCAATAAATGCATTTACACAAATATAAATACAGCTGTATGCTTTGATACAAGGGGCTAAGGTTGTCAGAG
>JAHKKF010511040.1:0-10164 GCA_019740295.1 Labeo calbasu
ATTTTAAGAAGGTTATTTTTTTATATACACATTTTTTGCACTAGTTAGGACACAAAAATGGTGCCCTAAGAAATGTTTTGCAGTGTTAACTCAACATTGTAACTCTGCCTATCTAATCAATTCTTGATGAACACATTTCAATTGTTATTTAAATTATCCCTCAGTAAGTCATTAACCATGTATTACTATGTCTAAGGTATTTGTCTTTTAAACAAATTAAAATGCACAAATTGATGCCATTTCATATTTACATGTAATGCAGGGATTCCTAAACGTCATTGATAGCTAAAACTTCGAAATTTTAATTGAATAATTTTTACTATTTTTTAAACCAAAAAAAGTTAATTATCACATTCAAATCAACGTGATAAACTAAAGTAATCTAAAAGTACTCAAAAATAGTCTGATTATATTAACTGAAATGTGTGATTTGGTAACTTGTAATTTGCAATCAGTAACTGACTACAGTTTGTAACTTTTGCACATAAACGTTCTTCATTTTGTCATTTGAAGACATTAGTATGTCTCTCAGATATAGAGAGTAAAAAATATCCTCTGAAATCATGTCATGTGTGTGAGATTGTCTCGTATCCTAAATAACCTGTTAAAGATCCCTGTCCAAAGATAACATCCAGTCATAAATAACACCACTCTTCACTTCTTTTAATGCAGCTATGCAGAGCAGTAACTCTGATCCACTCTGAAGGCTGCGCAGGTTGGCCGGGGACAGATTTGAGTTTTATGTTTCTAAATTAACTCCGCCCAACCTATCCAGGTACAAAAAAAAACACACTGTCAGGACACCAAGTATCAGAGCAAAATACAAGAAGCCAGGGGTGCTAGTAGTAGGTGACCCACTTTCAGACCCACTTTTTTTTTTTTTATTAAAAGCAAAATTCTGTTTCAAACAGGGAGTGGAGCCGTTTTTGAAAGGAAAAAGAGAAATGTCAGAACGTGCCAGATGTGCAATGTTAAACAGGCAAGGAAATCAGAAAACATGTCATGTTAAATCTCTACACATTTAACGTATCAGAGTAAACTTCACATTTGAGTTTCTGTGTTCTGGCTGGCTATCAATATATATATATATATATATATATATATATATATATATATATATGTATACAGTAAGCGGTCAAATAAATTTATGCGTGTGAAAGACCAAATATCATGCAAATCACAACACACTGATGTAAAAAATATCCAAATATGCACTATTGACAATTTTATCTGTTAAAATGATTTTGTACATTTTTATCTAATCATATCTTGAGGTTTGGCATTTCATAGATGAGCTCTCTATACAGACTTCAAATGATTTTTCTATTTAAATGAAACAATATCCATGCAATTGTTAGTCTTGGTAGATTAGCTCAGTGTGAGTAAATTAATATTCATTAATTTAGTCATATAGTGGTGTTATATGACAAAAAAGTAGAGAGATGGGTCACATATGTGACCTTAAGTCTTAAGTAGCACATGTATAGTTGTAGCAAGATTTTTCTTGTATGCCAAAAATCGTTAGGATATTAAGTAAAGATCATGTTCCATAAAGATATTCAGTAAATTTCCTACTCTAAATATATCAACATTTATTTTTTGATTAGTAATATGCATTGCTAAAAACTTCATTTGGATAACTCTAAAGGTGATTTTCTCAATATTTTGATTTATTTTGCACCCTCAGATTACAGATTTTCAAATAGTTTTATATTGGCCAAATATTGTCCTATCAAATCATACATCAATGGAAAGCTTGTTTATTCAGGTGATGTATAAATCTCGATTTAAAAAAAAATTACCCTTATGACTGGTTTTGTGGTTCAGGGTCATATATAGTTATGAGTGATGAGGAAGAGAGAGAACAGCTGTAACTTGATTGGAAATGCTGATATCTACTAAAACATTTAATAAGTCTACCAAATCCACTTCTTATACTGTGATATTAGAGGGGTGTTATTTTCTCTGGTATTTTTAAATTTTGTGGTTTGCCTGGATTTGGTGCATCATGAGACCCGAAAGCAAGAGTGACTCAAAAGTGCAGAGAGTCATCCTGACGCATGAATGGACACACATGAACACACAAGAGCAGATTAAACAAGCAGTCAGTGCAGTGCAGTCACTCTATGCACTGAACCATAAATCAGTAGAGCTCATCATTACACATACAAATACAATCTCAAGTATTCACTCATTTGATTGTGCGTTACTAAACCTAAATCTCTAAATTACAAAACAAATGCTTAGTGCTTAAATACATCTTTAATTAAAAGAATAGCTCAGGCCATCCAAGATGTGGATGAGTTTGTTTCTTCATCAGATTTGGAGAAGTGTAGCATTCCATCACTTGCTCACCAATGGATCCTCTGCAGTGAATGGGTGCCGTCAGAATAAGAGTCCAAACAGCTGATAAAAACATCACAATAATCCACGCCACTCCAGTCCATCAAATTTGTAATAAAAAAAAATTCACATGTAAGACGTTTTTAACTTCAAACCATATTGCTGTCTCAAGTGCAAAAGTCATCTGGTCTGAATCAGGAGAGAAATCTGCACAGATCAACCACCGTTTACAAGCCAAAACAGGTCTAAACAATTACTTTAGACAGATTTTCACGTGAGATGACAACAGGGGATGGACTTTCACTGGAGTGACTTTCACTGGAGTTTTATCAGCTGTTTGGACTCTCGTTCTGACGGCACCCATTCACTGCAGATGATCCACTGCTGAGCAAGTGATGGAATGATACATTTCTCTGATGAACTCTGATACATCAGTCTCATGCAACACATGTATTATTGGGTGTTAGGGAGGGTTATACTTTCAATATGGAAAATTGCATGTTTAAGATGTTTTGGTAAACTTAACAATTACAATCCTTTAAATTAATGTTAATGTTCTTTGGGTGGGGAATCATCTTAACTTTGATGTTAAGAATCATTATCATCATATTTACAGAACAGGTTATTGTAGATTCCTCTGTTACTAAGGCGCAGATGGCAGATGCTGGGTTGGTAACTGAAAGGTTGTAGGTTCAAACTCAAGAAGGGTTGATCCTGTAATACAAGCAGCTAAATAACAAATGAGTAATTAGCTTACCGGGGAGGAACTTGAGGCCCTGCAGAAGCTGTCTCTCCTGACTGAAGTCCACCATCAGGTGAGTCATATTATCTGTGGCTTTGGGCTTCATAGTCAAGCGGAAGGCAGGAGCCATCGTGACCCTAAAAAAGCCAAATATGATAGTTCAGTTATTTGTTAGAACTATAGTTAGAGCTAAGTCGTTTCACTGCCCGAGTTCAAGGTTTCTGAACCTAATTAGATCAAATTTATCACTATATTCAATAAAACCATATTTTATATATGATTCTGTAAATTCTGGTATATACTGCAATAGTGTCAGTGTGTTTTCATTGTTAAGGTCTATGTAAATTATTTATCAATGTGATATAAATAAGTTCTTCATCTTCAACAAACGATTTCATGAGGATCATGTTTGTAATAGTTTTAAATTGTCAAAATCTCAAAACCTTTTTTACATACATATTTTCTTATTAAACACGATATTTGGCACAGTTTCCCCACACCACATAACTAAAGCCACTCACATCCCGCTCATGCTTGGCTCAGACAGTGTGAAACAGGTGTTAGTGTGCTGGGCAACAGTAAAACATAGTCTGTTAGCAGGTCTTATTTCATTCACCTTACCAATTTTTAGCACCCCATAGTTTTATGGTTGACATTCCCATTGCATAAACATGTACAAATAATTTTATCACATTTTTCTGTGTAGCAACCCTCAACGCTTACAGTAAAAGATTCCAACAATCAGGCTGTATTACATTCAATCCTAGTGAATGTAAAGCTGCTGCAGATAGGCTATATATACATTTAGTTCATCCTGAAGGAGAGTCTTTGGTTACAAAGCACTGAGGCTGATTACATATAAATAAGATCTACGCCTCTGCCATACACATACTGTTTATGTTGTCATTTAAAGTCACACAATGTTACTCTTTCACTTGCAAGGTAACATTGACCTTAGTGTATTATTGCTACTAAGTGTCTCAGGAGCAAATGCAAACACAAATATGGCTTAATCAGCAGCGCACATCCTAATGCAGATACAGAGAAAATCCTTGTTATCGCATAGTCATGGCCAAAAATATTGTCACCCTTGCAATTCTGTCAGAAAATGCAACACTTCTCTCAAAAAATTGTTCCAGTTAAAAATGTTTTGGTATTTACGTGCTTATTGTTTTTGTTTGCACTGCAACAACAAAAAAACAGAGAAGAAAAGTCAAACTTGATAAATTTTTTTACACAGAACTCAAAAATGGACCGGACAAAATTATTGGCACCTTGTCAAAATTGTAAGACATAATTGCTTTTCAAGCATATGATGCTCCTGTAATTTGTATTTAGACACACCTGTGGCAAGTAACAGGTGTGGGTGATATAGTAATCAGACTTGCAACCAGTTAAAATGGAGAAAATTTGACTCAACCTTTTTGTTGTGTGTCACACTAAGCATGGAGAAAAGAAAGAAGTGTAAAGAGTTGTCTGTGGATTTAAGAAAAAAATTGTGGAAAAGACATGGAGAATCTGAAGGGTGCAAGTCCATCTCCAGAGATCTTAATGTTCCTGTGTCCACTGTGTCAATATCATCAAGAGAATTACAGCCCATGGCACTGTAGCTAACCTCCCTGGACGTGGACGGAAGAGCAAAATTAATGAAAAATTACAACGAAGGATTGGTCGAATGGTGGATAAAGAACCCTGATTAACTTCCAAACAAGTTCAAGCTGATCTGCAGACACAGGGTACAAGAGTGTCAGCTCACACTATCCATTGAAAAGGGACGCTATGGTAGGAAACCCAGGAGGACACCACTGCTGACACAAAGGCATAAAAAAGCAAGACTGGAGTTTGACAAAACCACAATCCTTCTGGGAGAACATACTGTGGGCAGATGAGACAAAAGTAGAGCTTTTTGGCATTGGACATCATGGCACTGTTTACAGAAAAAGAAATTAGGCCTTCAAAGAAAAGAACACAGTCCCTACAGTCAAACATGGTGGAGGTTCAAAGATGTTTTGGGGTTGCTTTGCTCCTTCTGGCACTGGATGCCTTGACTGTGTGAAAGGTATCATTATATCTGATGATTAGCAAAGAATTTTGGGGCGCAACGTAGTGGCCAGTGTCAGAAAGCTGCGTCTCCACCAGAGGTCGTGGGTCTTCCAGCAGGACAATGACCCGAAACACACTTTAAAAAGCACTCAGAAATGGTTACAAACAAAGCGCTGGAGAGTTCTGAAATGGCCAGCAATGAGTCCAGATCTGAATCCCATAGAACAAAACAGCAGTAGGGAGAAGGCATCCTTCAAATCTGAATGACCTGGAACAGTTTGCAAAAAAAGAGTAGAGAGGTGCAAGAAACTCATTCATGGTTACAGGAAACAAATGATTTCAGCTATTTTTTTCAAAAGGGGTGCTACCAAATATTAAGTTAAGGGTGCCAATAATTTCTTCCAGTGCATTTTTGGGGTTCTGTGTGGCATTGTACCAAATTTGACTTGTCTTCTCCGTTTTTTTGTGCAAACAAAATAAACATGTGAGTACCAAAACATTTGCAACTGCAAATTTTCTAAGAAAAGGGTTGCATTTTCTGACAGAACTGCAAGGATGCCGATATTTTTGACCATGACTATATAAAGCATGGCTAAAGTGTCTGAATGACATAACGTCACACAGACAACAAAAGTCAACCCTACTGTCAGACACTTTCACACGGTTTGATTAACACTGCAAAACAAACAATGTGGATGTATGTATCATGCCGTGGTCACACAACCACATACAGAGAGAGGAACATATACTGTACCTATCTTTGATCTGTTTGGCAGCCTTGGGGGTGAAGATAAAGAGGAAGAGAGGAAAAAAGAGCAGGTCGTTAGTATCGCCATGCAGGTAAAGTGTAAGCATGCGATTCGGCTCAGTGCTGAACTGGATATACATAACCACAGACACACACATACACAGAGGGTAAATCAGGATCCTAAACATAAAAAGCATAGTTTGATGAGCAGTTTAACAGATTGCTTTTTATATACACAATTAATATAATTAATTAACAGATCATAGAAATACAGACTTTTGTTTTCCATTAGCATTACTTTTGTGAAAAATTAAATTATAGACAATAGGCAGGATTAGTATGTATTATTCTTGTTTTATTATTGGCTTTCTTTGGTTGCAGTTTTAAAAGAGACAGTAAATTAAATGATTTTAATGAAGATTTGAACAGACAACAAGCATTTTAATAAATGAAATAGATGATGTCCTAAGTTGCATGTTTCCTTTATGAAAAGCATCAGCATGTGTCTACCTTAGTGAACTCCCCCTCATCTGTAATGTGCAGCGCATTATTAGCAAACTCCAGAAGTTCCTCTGCACTCTCTAATGCACTGGTGCTTTGGGTCAGCTGGTTCTGGAGAAGAAATAAAGGTGGATCATTATTAGTAATTCTGAAATTATTTGTGTTAGCTCACTGTATTTGTGCTTATATTTTTAAATTCAAACGGAATAACCTTTTTTTCTATACAAGGCTTCCAAGAAAACAGATGTGCATTTTTCATACTTAAGCAAAATCACACAAGCAAGTGTTGTGGTAGGCACAAAGCCACAGGCCAAATGCAATAGGAGTTATTATAGCTAACAAAAAAAAACAAAAACCTTTTTGTTGCTTAAAATGAATGAACTGAAATCATGTTTAAAAGCATTAAACATTATATTTTCAGCTAGTTTCATTTAGTTTAACTTGATGTATTGAAATCACTGAAATAAAAATTAATAAGAACTATAAAGACTAAAAATGGAAAATTCAAACAAAGTATTGAGAAACAACTATAATAGCATCTCAATAATACTAAGATAACACTGGTATTTACAACAGTGTTGACATTCAGATCAACAGCACAATTGCAAGTGTAATATTTCTTGAAAGATTCTTAAGCAATGTCAAATGTTTACTGTAAAGTGTTACTCAAGTTAATACTGAGTTATTACTATTTTTGCCGCACCAACAAAAAATGTTTCAAACAAACTAGTGGCATTCCTGAATAAATCTGTATTTTTTAACAAATCGATCAGTTGAGTGAATTATTCAATGTCACATGCTGAATTCATGAATTAATCTGTTTTTCAACAAATTAGTTGAGTGCATGATACAATGACTCGCCTATACAGACAACCAAAATAAATGAAACTAAAATGAAATAAAATTAACAACAGTTATTGAAAAACTAACCGAAATAAAATAATAATTATCAAATAAATAATAATTTTCGTTATCATTACGTTCTCACCCCATGGCAGAAGAGGCGGCCGGTTTAGTAAAATACCTGTAAACGGCACATCATGAACATTACGTTATCTGACGGAGAGACGCAAGGCAGTTTAAAACAGAGTCCTGCTCAGGTCCCGTTGGATAAACCCACACCTGCAATAGCCTGCTTAACAGAACTCCCAACCCGTTATCTGACAGCAGCACTAATTTAATACTGTACCCGACCTGTTTGACGTAAAGACCGCGACCCAAACCGCACCTGCATTAAATCTAGGCTACTGCATAAGCAAAAAAGGCTATCTAATTTGGTGCTTTGAAGAAAAACAGACAAGCAGCAACAACAAAAAAATAAGAATGTGCATCCTTACTGAAACCAATAAAAACTTTATCAGGTGAATAATCTCCCAGGCTGAACAACTGTACATAAAATAAACGCCATAATAACTATATAGAACCATAAAACTTAAAAAATAAAATTATATATACTGTAGCTAGGCTACAGAAAGCAAACAATGAGCACTGTCATTCACTTCAGCCGCAGCGTGAATGGCTATAATGCGCAAAGCTGCGAATCGATTGTGGCTCCGCCATTATTATTGAATTTCATTAATCCTAGTTATGATTTATGCGTATTTGTTCACAGGAAAGTGAGCACAGTACAGTTACAATATCATGATTATTGTTAAATAAGATAAAAGACATCTAGACCTAATATAAACAAATTACATTTATTTTCAAATGAACACATTTATTATTCAGTCTACTGCTTTTAAATATGATAATGTAAGCACAACTTGTGTATGTTTATAGAGAGAAAAGGCACAACTGCTTCATTTTGCTTATATATGTATACATTTACCATCTAATCAGTCTCTGCTTTAATTTTGTGTCTCTAGACGTTTGCGTCAGTAAGGTTAAATTAAGTCTTTCTTTTGCTCTCAGGGAGTGATCTGTTAATTCTGCTAACCTTTAATTACTAAAATTGAAACTAAACTATGTAAAAACTAAATAGAAATGTGTTCACAAAATAAAAATGAAACTTAAACTTACAAAATTATTAATGAAACTAATAAAAACAAAACTAGATTTTATTGCAAATTTGAAAACGTTACTGAAATAAAATGAAATTAAAAATGTGAAACTATAATAACCTTGCAGACCACCTACTAATGTATCCGTGTAATTGACTGAAAAATCTTGACCACTAAAGACCCGTTAAGACCTGAATCTATGTCCGATCACAAGTGAACAGCTGTAACACTTTGCCAATTGCACCTGGCATTACCATTTGTCTCCAGTGCATCTACAGTGACCACTTGTGCCTGGATTAAAAGACCTATCTCATTTCTGTCATGCACAAGAAACTGTCACTGTTGTTGTTGAGGAGTCATCCAGCTGTTGCTGAATACAGTCAAAGCAGCATAAAGATTTCTATTAAGAATCCTCAGATTGTTTAAGAGTGAGGTTTAAGGGGTCTGATCCGCAGATTCTTAAATTACACTTCACTTTAACTTGCACACTAAAATGAGCTCCAGAGAAACATGACATAACACTCAAAAAAGCTTTACCCTACATGTCCACTGAACTGGAAGAAATCTGCTCACTACCCCAGAGGTTTTTTAATGCAAGCTTCCTGACTGTCTAACACTACTGGGTTCTTACAAATTCTCCTATTTTAATCAACAAGGTGCACACAGTGTAAATTACAACACTTGTGACAGTGCAGAACTCACATGTAAACCTGCAGAAAACTGAATGACAGCTTCAGTGATTGTAGATATAGAAAATGTCTTAATATTGTCACAGTGGTTACTTTCCATGCATAATTTAATGTTATATTAAAGGAGTAGTTCACTTCCAGAACAAACATTTACAGATAATGTACTCACCTCCTTGTCATCCAAGAGGTTCATGACTTTCTTTCTTCAGTCGTTAAGAAATTATGTTTTTTTGAGGAAAACATTCCTTGATTTCCCTCTATATAGTGGACTTCTATGGTGTCCCCAAATTTGAACTTCCAAAATGCAGGCTCTACATGATCCCAGCTGAGGAAGAAGGGTCTTATCTAGCGAAACAATTGGTTATTTTCTTAATTTAAAAAAATTGCAACTTATATGTATTTTTTAACCTCAAATGCTTGTCTTGTCTACCTCTGTGTGAACTGTTTTTTAATGATCATGACAGTTATCATTTTCTCCTTCAACTTCAAAATCATCCCACATCGCTGTTTTTACCTTTTTTGGTAAAGGGTGTTTGATCTTCTTTGCATGTTCACTTTGTAAACTCTGGGTTGGTAGGATGATTTTTAAGTTGAGATAGGAGTTTTTAGACATACCCTAACTATCATGACTGAAAAAAAACAGTTCACACAGAGCTAGACAAGATGAGTGTTTGAGGTTAAAAAGTATATCAATTGTAATTAAAAATAAAGAAAAACAATCTTTTCGCTAGATAAGACCCTTCTTCCTCAGCTGGGATCATTTAGAGCCCTTTGAAGCTGCATTTAAACTGCATTTTGGAAGTTCAAATTTAGGGGCACCATAGAAGTCCACTATATAGAGAGAAATCCTGAAATGTTTTCCTCAAAAAACATTATTTCTTTACGACTGAAGAAAGAAAGACATGAACATCTTGGATGACAAGGGGGTGAGTAAATTATCTAATATCAGCCACCACACTGATTAACAGAATTTTAACAGTGCATCACTAATATTTAATGTTCTGAAATAGGCAAAAAAGTAACATCTAAAAATGTTATAACAATAACAACCAGGGGTGCATTTCCCAAAAGCATCGTTAGCCAACTATGGTCGCAAGT
>JAHKKF010511042.1:356-13292 GCA_019740295.1 Labeo calbasu
CATGTGATATTTCAGTTTTTCTTTTTTAATAAATCTGCAAAAATGTCAACAATTCTGTGTTTTTCTGTCAATATGGGGTGCTGTGTGTACATTAATGAAGAAAAAAATGAACTTAAATGATTTTAGCAAATGGCTGCAAAATAACAAAGGGTGAAAAATTTAAGGGGGTCTGAATACTTTCCATACCCACTGTACATAACATGGTTCATGTGACACAGAAGATGTAAAAAATCGGATATATAGTCTACAAATCAGAATTGGGCATCATGAACTGCAGTGTAAATGCAGCCATAATCACCTTTACTTATTAAAGGGTTAGTTCACCCCAAAATAAAAATGATTATTATGGATATATGCATTTTACTGGGCTTGTTTTGGACTGTTGAAAAGAAACACTGCCATTATAAAGCTTGGAAGAGCCAGAACCATTTTTTCGATTGGATTCGTCTGAAAGAAGGAAGTCATATACACCTAGGATGCCTTGAGAGTGAGTAGATATTTTTAGTGTGAACTAACCCTTTAAGTCATTATGATACAGGTTCTTATTATTATGACTGTTGCTTTCAATGATGCTTCTGCGCACTGAATGACTGATGAATATTGAACTATTTCAATACTACTTGGGACTAAATTGGTTCACTTTCTAGTATATAAAAGTAGACTTTTAAGTGTACTTTAAGTATAACAGTTGTAAACTTTGAGTACACAACTAGTTTACAACAATGTTTTTAGCTTGTACTGCAACTATAATAAAAGTTAATTTATAGGTATACTGATAGTTAACTAATTACATACTAACGTAGCATTTTTAGTACACTTTGATGTATAGTCTCAGTAAACTGCTAGTTTAGTAGTTTTACACTATAAGTATACTCGTAAGTTTTCTTTAAGTGAATTTTACATCATACTTTATGTATACTACTATGTCCCTATCTAGGTATTAATTTTTATATATTTTGTTATATGAATATCTGGACATACAAACATCAAAAGAAAGAACAGGATAGCTGCTTGTAAACAAAAACATTTTATTCTAGCTTCATGCATTCTTTTTTTAAACACTTGAATGTGGGTAAGTTTCATAAAAAATAAAGAAATAAACAACATTTTGAACAATAAGCTGAAAAATAGACTACGAATTGGATTCAGAATGATATAATCAAAATGTAGATGTTGTAGATGAGTTGATCAACACCCCAAAGCTTGAAAGTCATTATTACCTCTTCATTGGTCGACATTTTATTCCACGACATTACACAGTTTTGATGCTGTTTTATGTCTGATGATCGTGTTATCATCTGTTAACATCTGTTGTTTCAGTTTCTTCTTCACTTGTTTTTTTTGTTGTTGTTGTTGGGTTTTTTTGTTGTTTTTTGGAAATTCTGTACGGAAGATGTGCACTATTGCCCCCCACCGTATAACAATAAAAACTTTCTAGGATCACAAGTATAGCTCAAATATATTTAAAGTAGAAATATATAATGGACTGATATATATAATGGACTGATATGGTGCCCTGAGTTTGAACTTCCAAAAATCAGTTTAAATGCAGCTTCAAACGATCCCAAATGTGATTGTAAACGATCCCAGCCAAGGAAGAAGGGTCTTATCTAGCGAAACGATCGGTTATTTTCATTTAAAAAATACAATTTATATACTTTCTAATTTCAAACGCTCGTCTTGTCTTGCTCTCCCTGAATTTTTTTGTATTCTGGCTCAAGACAATTAGGGTATGTCGTAAAAACTCTGATCATATTTTCTCCCTCAACTTTAAAACAGAGGTCGGGAAGAGCAAGACAAGATGAGCATTAAAAAGTATATAAATTGTATTATTTTTATGAAAATAACCGATCGTTTCGCTAGATAAGACCCTTCTTCCTCGGCTGGGATTGTTTACAACCAAGTCAGTATAAGTCAGTATAAGTATAATTCAAGTATACTTAAATGTAATTTTAAGTATATTTCTGAGAAGTACATAAAGTCTATTTCTGAGAAGTATATAAAAAGTAGGACTAAAAGTATACTTTCTTATTTTAGTTTAAAATAAGTATACTAATAGCATACTTAAATAAACTTCTTTTTCATAAGGGATGGTTTGTGGATCAGTGTTGACGCAGAATACTGTTTAGTCCGACTGGGTTCACCCTGTTTACTGACAAGAACCGGTTAAAAAGAACAATTTGTTCATGTTCCATTTCAGTTCATGTCCACATTACTACTGGCCAGTTTTTTTAGCTTGATGATCATTAATTTCCACCACATTTACATGCAAATGACTTGACTTTTATTAGACCCATCTGTCACAATCTCCTGGTGGCTAATTTTACTTTATTTTGAATTAGCCACCAATTCGTATGAATTTGTATAATCTCATTCATACCTTTTTGTTTGATCTGTTTAAAACCCTCTACCAAGTAGGCTTTGGGGTGAACTTTTTTCTAAAAATTGCATTACAAATCACATCATACAAATTCATACAAAATTTGTAAAGATTTATACATCTCTGAACATATCTCCAAATTAAGATTTCACATGTTTTATGTATGTATCAGCATAAAACGTCTCAGGTTACGTATGTAACCCTGGTTCCCTGAGAAGGGAACGAGACACTGCGTCCTCTAGGGGTCGCTATGGCGAACTCCATCTCCGTGACCAATGTCTGAAACCTATATACAAAAATGACAACAGTGTTGGCCGGCGACAGCCTATGATGTCACTTCCGGCGCGTCACTACCGGTGCGACCGCAGTATAAAAGGACGGTAGAACATAACATTCGCTTCTTTGTCTGAAGCTTACTTCCGAAGCATGGCGAAGAGACTAGAGGACGCAGTGTCTCGTTACCTTCTCAGGGAACCAGGGTTACATACGTAACCTGAGACGTTCCCTTTCGAGGAACTCAAACTGCGTCCTCTAGGGATCGCTATGGGGAACGGTTATACCCACGCTGCCATGCTGAGGGGAGTGCCTGTCATCATAGAGGCAAGCACTAAGTACCAACTCCTTTAAGCTTAAGGGAGTTGCCCCTGAGATGTAGTGATGGCTGTCAGTGACATTATCCCCTACGGCCAAAGCCTGAGCTACAAACCCAAAGACTTACCTGAAAGGGGTCAGAAACACTGGACCCGGGGTAGAGCTCGAAGCTTGGAAACAGAAGGTATTCCTTTAAGGGGATATGGCCAAGTGCCTAGGGTTTGCCTAGATTTGGCCTGTCACCCAGAGGGCTACCACGGGTTCTGCATAGATTCCCTCAGGAACCGTACTACAGAACATAAGTGGTAACTCCCTTCCTTAAGGATGCACAAGTAGAGTGGACCCCAAGGTGACCGGGGACAACCAACTCAGAGGATGGGCACGAGTTTGAGCGTGAACCCATATCCTAGAGAGTGCGCAGGAACTAGCTTGTGTATTACCATTACTTTAGCCTGGCAGATGCTCATAAGGAGTGGGACCCAAGGTGGCTGGGGTTTTAACCAACTCAAGAAAGGGTACGGGCAATAGCGTGTGAATCCCTACCATAAAGGATTTTAGAATGGACGCAGAACTCCGGTGCATTCCATACCACAATGTGGATTTTAGAAAAGTGCCCAAAGGTTCGTGTGTGCACTTACCATATACATGGATTTGAGAAAGCGCCCAAGGGTTCGTGTGGGCCTTACCATAAGAATGGATTTTAGAAATACCGCTTTGAAACGGTGTGCTAGAAGATGACCCTCAGAATGAGGGGAGCACTACAGGCATTCCAAACAAGGCTCCAAGGGGAAGGCAGTAAGGGCGAACCTCAGTTACCCGAATGGGGCAATGCTCAGAACAAACCCTCAAAGTGAGGGGAGCATCGCCATGCCAAACGGACAGTTAGCCGCAGCTAGCTGTCTGATAATACTGCCATGGAGCTGATACACTTAACCATCGTGAAAGGTTTGTGCATCGGGACAGGCTTCTAACTCCTAAGAGACAGGAGGAACACCTGATCCACCCAGGGGTAACAAGCTCTAAGAGACCCTCCCGCAGCGAGGGGAGCATCGTCATGTCCTGTCAAAGAGGCCTTGAATGTGATCTGATTCCAGGATATCAGATATAACAGGAGAGACGAATCCATCAACACTGTATGGCTGCATAGAGAGCAGCAGCATCCCCAGCTCTCGGGCTGTGCCGTAGGTATTCTCTTAAGGTGGCATAAGCCACTATCAACCCAAAAAGACCTGTGCTTACTATCTCTATAGAAAGCATGGGCCCTGTTCTAGCAAGGCCCGCAGAACCTTAGAACAAGGGCCTAGATCATAGCCAATGCTCCACAGAGCACTCAGAAGGGTTTCCACAGAAACGCCTCTCACTCATACGTTGGTGAAACATAGCGTGGTCAAGCCCACTCCTCGGAGGGGCGACTCACTAGATCACCAGGATGGTTTGGGGATAGGTCTGCATGACAATTGGGTGGAAACCCTGAAACAGGAAGCCCCTCGGGGCGGGACGCAGATAGAGTGTCTCAGCCAGGCGGCCTCTAGGCCCATGTGTCCAGCCAAGGGTGTCCAGGAGCATCCTGCAAAGAAAAAAATTCCGAAGAGCTTACCTGGAAGTAGGGCCGTAGCCCTAGATGTAGTGCTGTAGTGGGGACCTGAAAGCCACGATGTCTCTAGTAGATATGACGAAGGCAGATCCAAAGATAAGCAGGCCACAACCATAGTCAAAGACCAGAGGGGGGTGCTCGAAGAGGACCTACCTAACAGAAAGAAAAACACAAGAGACAGGTCCCAGAAATACAGCAGAGAAGGCTAGACACATAATAAAGGATCGTACTCACCCACCTTGTTGTGAAGCTGCCCAGACCACCATAGTGGGCCATCTACTTACAACCCTAGCAGGGGAGATAGCACCATCTAGGTAGGGGCACAGTGAGACCGCTGCTTAAAAACCCTACGAAGGGGAGCAATCACAGAGTTAACAAAAGGATATTTTATATAGTCAGTGTGCCTAGGAAGGCTACCAGAAGGGAACCAGCTTAGATTAACCTGACCACAAAGAGTGGGCTGTCTACTTACAACCCAGGCAGGGGAGACAGCACTGTCTGGGTAAGAGCTCAAAGGGACCGCTACTTAGAAACCCTTAGAAGGGGAGCGATCACCGAGCTAGCACCTAGCTATCCTCAGATAGATGGCTCTAGGAAAGGGGAACATGCAACTGCCAAAACCACCAGCAGTGGGCTGTCAAACACCAGCGAACCACGGCACCGTGCAGCACATGCAGCCCCATCCCACAGCAGGCGACAGAGACCCATGACCAACCACGGAACCGACAATCGCATCCGATTATTCGCACAGCCCCAGCCAGCACATAGCTATCCTCAGACAGCTATGCTTCCAGGAAGGGACAAGTTAATACACAGCTAGCCTCAGATAGCTGCACATAATCACATAATTATGGCTAAACTATAACCACCCTCAGATGGCTATACTAGGGAGGTCCCTTTTTATTTTCTGTACATACACCCGAGTATTGGCAGAAAATTAACACCACAACCACAACGCACCGCATATGTTCAACTCCCTCGGGAGCTGAACACGCTCCGCCCACGCGCCAGATTCCCCCGGGAATCAGGCGGAATGGAGCCACCGCCGCGAATGCGTTATGAATGCCGCGAGAGGCGAACACACGCAAATTCGGGTATACAGAGAAGACTCACCTCCCTTCTTTGTGAATGCATTGTGATAAGCACATCCAGTTCCCTCGAGAGCTGGACGCGCTACTCCTAACCACACACAAACAGCCCGCAAGCTCGTGCAAGCGGCTGTGAGAGCGCGCCAGTCTCTCGCAAGAAACAAGCACTGAATGTGACGATCGCATTCAACTTCCTCAAGAGCTGGACGCGCAGCTCCTCACCACACACACACAGCCCGCGAGCCCTGTGAAAGCGGGTATGAGAGCGTTCCTGCCTCTCGCAACGAGCAATGAATGCGACGATCTCATTCAACTTCCTCGAGAGCTGATTTTTGCCTACTCCTCACCATACATGCACAGCCCAAGAGCCGTATGAAAGGTGCGGATATCAGAGCGTGCTTGCCTTTCGCAAGAGACAAGCAAAGAATAAAATAAGCGCAATAAACTCCCTCGGGAGCAGAAAGCGCTTGCTCTTTACCACGCATCCTCATACGCGAGCCGTCCTTAAAACCTCTGGTGAGGAAACATACACTCAATTCGAGCTTAGTTACAGACAAAAGGTCAGTGAAAACGAAGAAGAGAATGTTATGTTCTACCGGCGTCCTTTTATACTGCAGTCGCACCGGTAGTGACGCACCAGCAGCGACGAGTCGCGCCGGAAGTGACGTCATAGGCTGTCGCCGGCCAACACTGTTGTCATTTTTGTATATAGGCTTCAGACACGGGTCACGGAGATGGCGTTCCCCATAGAGACCCCTAGAGGACGCAGTTCGAGTTCCTCGAAAGGGAATCTAAGGTACAAATGCCTATAAATAAAAATGGCATCATGTTGGCATATATATTATATACTGCTCATCTTTGATTGTGCTCTATATGCTTGTGGTATCAGATAAAAGTCACTACAGAAGCAAAACATTCTCACTCCTGACCTCGGCGTCTGTATACACAGATATGAAGGGCATCAGAAATGTATCACAAACCACAAACAAATTCAAAAATTGCTGTTGAAGTGTTACGTTACCCTTCATTTTTAAATGTAACTGGCTGTTGTGTTACTCATTACTGATTGTGTCATGTTAAACTTTGGAATTATCTTTTGAATCAGATGTGACTGCATTAACAGCAGTGTAATTTTCGATTATTATTACCTTAAGTTTCATTCAGTTGATTGCCTAAATATATTGTATGGCTTCAAAAGACTTGAAATATGTAATATATAATATATAGTATTATATATATATATATATATATATATATATATATATATTTTTTTTTTTATTTATTTTTTTTTTTCTGGTCAGTTTTTGCAATAAACGTGACTGTATTTTTATCAGCCTTATGCATTTTGTTCATTGAGAAGTGGTTAGGAATAAATATATATATTTTTTTTTTTTTTCAACAATTACAAATGCATACAAAGAATGAAATGCATCTTGATCACATGCATTTGAAAGCAGTGGGGTTCCCTGCTTGATGAAAAATCATGCTAAAGAACTTTCCAATGACTCTAAGGGGTCTTGACCAAGTGTCCATATGTGAAAAGTTGGGAGTGAGAACGTGTTGGCAGAAGGTACTGCTTTCTCCCCAGATGTTTGAAACAGCAGACTGTGAAATTACGAGGAGCACCGCAAACCCATCAATGCAGGGAGAACACTAGTAGGCTTTTAGCGTAAACATATATCCTTTGAACCAAGAGTCACATGGGGAATATAACAGGACATACATTGGAATGGGAAAAGGATGTTAGATTTTAAGGTCTCTTTTTGTACTGACTGTTTCATCTTTTGCAGGAAATATAGCTAAAGTATTTTTGAAGTGTTGTAACTCTCTCACTATTTCATCTACCTGTGAAAGTTTTCAGACTGGATTATAAATAATGGCTGAACAACATCTTGACAATAAATATTTCAATAACAGAGCTGTTTAGCCTAATTTATTTACACAGTATCTGCCATCTTGACTTTGCAAGTAATCGCTGTAAATGCAAAAAGCTAAAACAGGACAAACAATAGTGTTGTCTCATAGGAAATTAAATGCACAGATTTTATTTGCTATCTGTCACTGTAGCTTGAATTACATGAATTCTGTAGTAATTAAATTGTTTTTATTAGTTCTTGCTGATACAGTTGCACATGTGCATAACAACCACATTAAGACATAATTCTATATTTCAGTATAATAATAACAATGCATATCAGCTGAGTCATCTAATACCAATCCATTCTCACTCCAAAACATTAAAGACCACCTCATGTCAACAGATGCCAAAAGTGCCCTATAATGCATGTTTAGAGACACTGCTGGTAAAGACCAATGTTTTCAATTAAAGCTTTGGTATCAATTTATTCATGCAAAGGTCATCTGTATTATCATTAAAAATCTATTTTCTCAAAATATGTTTATAATTTGATGCTCACACTTGTGTTTATTTCTAAAGAAAGATGTGTTTTACATTAATGATGCTTTTAATCAGCTGGGAGGCTAAAAGTCGCAATAATTTATTCCATGGTGGCTCTACTACATTTTTACAAAACTCCAGAAGTATACCTATTCATATAATTAATAACTTTTAATTACTTTTATTTTTATTAAAAAAAAAATATAACTGATTAGATCATTGGTTAATAAAGACTTATTTTCACACTGTTCATTGCACAATACTATGTTATGATCTTAGAACACTTTTACGACAGTGTATTCGTACACATTTTTTTTCTACACATTTTTACGTGAAAAAATGTGCAAGGCACATTTTTATGTAGACCAATACTAACCAGCATTACCCAGCCAATGGAAATTCCTATTAGTCTGAGATCATCTCTTCAGCAGTTTTTTAAAACAGTTTACTGATTTGAAGTACTGTATGAAGATTTATGTTATATTATGTCATATTTGAATATGTGTACCAAATATCTTCACATGGTTCAACATAGTTAACTATTATGTAAAATGAGTTTGCAAATTCATGGCAACAAAACCTTTGTATTAAATTTCCACATTCAAAAGATGTTCAAGGGGTTCAACTTTTATTCTTCCATGAATTTGTTCTCATATTGAAAACCATTTCCATTGCCTTTAATTGGCTTGCCGTTATATATTTTTAAATAACCCAATTTGCTTTAATAATAACCAACTAAACCTAGCCCAGCATCTCTGATACTGCTTTAAAATTGCTTGTTTATTGACTGTTTCATAGTCTTCTCTGAGTCCCTCTTCCCTCAATGTCCTGCATACTTTAAAAGAATCATTATGCCATTTTCTTTTGTTTCTTCCTTTTCTCTCTTTCCTGAGGCCTTTTTAAAAGACAGTCGTAACTCAACATAAAAAAACAAACCTTATAACGATTTATTTTTCGAAAACATTGAGCTGCCTTGATATATGTCGTCCACAGGCAGCTTCCTTGTAATGTAGCATTAAAAACAATTATCATTTTGAAAGTGCCTGATATAAAATCGTCTATATTGGTGGGCACCAGACAAATAGCACTTCTCACGTGAAGCACATGAGACTTGATTTTAACTTTGATGTTAGCAAACCTTACTGTATATACCACACTCAAATATTTGATAAAATTTAATTTAATTACAATGAACAGATGAGCCCAAGCCTCTGTTACTAATTTGAAAATGTAATTTTAGAACTAGTAAAGAATGAACGTTGAGTTGCTTCAATGAAAGCTAATTTTAATATGTAGCGTATTACAGTTATCAACATTTGAAGTGTATCAAAAAAGTTAACCAAAGTTGTCCTAAGACAAGAATAAGTATTGTTTTGGTTTTAGGACAACTTTGATGAAAGGTTTTGATCCACTTCAAATGTTGACTACTGAGAGAGAAATGGACTTAGCAAGACTGATTACCTGCATCTGATACAGCATTCATTCTTCAGTGCAATCTCATATTCACAATAAAACATTAGTTTAAATGTCTGCTGAAGAAAGTATTGTGTATCTTTGGTTAAAAGTTTGCAATGGTTGTATAAAACAACACTCTTTTTACCTTGTCAAAAACAGCTCTGGTCACAGCAACCCGTTTAGGTGCATGTCCCTTTAAATGCTACTGAGCTCTGCTCACCCTGCCCCTCTCTTCTGTGGGGTGATTAGCTGTGCTCTGAGGCTGTCAGCTTAGCCATGCATTTATATCTTGCTAACTAGCACATTATTAGGAAAGGCAATTTGCAAAGATTCATTAAAAAAGCCCTTATACTCACTTCTTCTGAAGGTCAAGCTGGATCACAAACAATGTGCACGAACATAGGTGCATTTAGGCAGATCAGGGGGCACATTTCCTTCCAAAATTTCTGTAATCCACTGCGTCTTCAGCTGCTCAGATGTCGGGAGTAAATTACATCTACTATGTTCATTATTGCATCAAACAACAGAACGCCTCAATCGCTTAGGAAACACTGTGTTCCCCTGCTCTGGCGTCAAAATAATGGCTGACTCAGTGAGGGCAGGCCTGGGTTTGTGTGACATCTGCTGAAAGTGGCTTGATTTGGTTTTAAAAAAAGCACTTTTGTTTTGTTTTGTTTTGTTTTGTTTTGTTTTGTTTTTTTTGTTTTTTAATCATTGTAGGGTGGATGTGTACACACACTGCCAACACACATTTATGTTCAAACAACATGTAAAGTGAATTTTACATCCAGTGACCGCTTTAAATAAACAACAATGCCATTATAAAAGTTGCTAAGCAATTCAGTGATGAGTACAAAGGTAGCACTCTGATACAGCATCAAAGTTGAAAAATATATAAAGTTATACGATTTTGCCCTCAGCCAAAATTGTTTGCTCTGGAACAAATAACAGATTAATGAGACCAAAGATTGATTGTTGGATATACCCAAGACAAATTATAGCTTATGTTTAACCACTGAAGAGACATCAGAGCTACAAACACATTCCAGAAGATCTGGCCAAGGTAAGGCTGCTCGGTGGGATCGCTGAACATCCACTGATACCCTGGAACTCACATCTCTGAAAACGCTGAAGCAAATGGGCATTATCTTTATCAATAAAACACATATTTGAAGTTCAAACAAGTACATTTTTGCTTAAAATTATCTTAAATCTATAGTCGGTAACACAACAACAGCAGTTTTTGTAAAATTATATTGGATTTGGGCACCCGCCATGGCACTCACTGTGAGAAATGCTGATTGAAATGCAGAGTGATGCAAATGGTGAAAACAGATTTAAGGACCAGAAAGTACTGTTGTATAATATAATATAATAAACATAGTTATAATCTATTAAGTATTACATTTTGTTCATCAAAAATGTCACATTGTGCACTCAAGCTACTATTGTTTTATAAAGAAGCATGATTATTATTCTTTGTGTTCTGTTTCTGTGTTTAGGAGATCAGTGATACTGAGATTATGGAGCTGGCCCACAGTTCCCTGGGAAGGATGACCGTCGTCAGGCAGATTTTTCCTCTGTGGAAAGACAGCAGCGTGAGCTGTATGAGGAACAACCACCGCATCTCCTCACTGCTCTGTGACCCTCAGGAGGGTTACCTGCAGTCGCTAGAGGTCAGTTACCATAGAAACAGCATCATCATCAGGTTGCTGATGTTTTATGGGAGATCAGATCCATATGTATTCTCAAACCCATTAAACCTCTTTAAAATAATATGTTTCATTAATACGTGTTATTAAAGGAGAAGTTCACCTCCAGAACAAAAATTTACAGATAATTTACTTACCTCTATATTTTTCTCCATATAGTGGACACCAAGTTTGAACTTCCAAAATGCAGTTTAAATGTAGCTTCAAATGGCTCTAAACGATCCCAGCCAAGGAAGAAGGGTCTTATCTAGAGAAAGGATCAGTCATTTTTTAAACAAAATGATAATTTACTTACTTTTTAACCTCAAACGCTCATCTTCTCTCGTCCCTGCGATGCGTGTGCGTAGTCTGTGTAATCCGGGTCAGTACAGTTAGGGTAGGTCGAAAACTCCCATCTCGTTTTCTTCTTCAACGTCAGAATCGTCCTACATTGCCGTTTTACCTTTTTTTTTGTAAAGGGTGTTTGATCTTCTCTACATGTTCACTTTGTAAACACTGGGTCGGTACTTCTGCAGCGATCTAGGATGATTTTGAAGTTGGAAAAGAAAACGAGATGAAAGTTTTTCGATATACCCTAACTGTATTGACCGTATTGAACCGGAAAAAAAACAGAGTTCACGCAGACTTAGACAAGACAAGCGTTTGAGGTTAAAAAGTAAATAATTTGTCAATTTGTTTCGAAAATGACCGATCGCTTTGCTAGATAATACCCTTCTTCCTCGGCTGGGATCATTTAGAGCCATTTGAAGCTTTAAACTGCATTTTGGAGGTCCAAACTTGTGGGCACCATTGAAGTCCACTATATGGAGAAAATTCCTAAATGTTTTCCTCAAGAAACATAATTTCTTATCGACTGAAGAAAGAAAGACATGGACATTTTGGATGACAGGAGGGTGAGTAAATTATCTGTAAATTTTTGTTCTGGAAGTGGACTTCTCCTTTAATGTAACAGAATTTACATGTTGGTTTCACTTTCGTTTGCAATAAACTTTTATTGTACAGTTATTCACAAACCTAGTTATTTCTGCTTCTCAAAACCCACTGAACCCACATGAACACTAGTTTCATAGTACAGAACAGATGGCTGAGCTTTGCACCGCATATACTCTGGGAGCTTACACCTCAATTATTCATGAAAACGAGGGTTAAATGTTCTTTGATGTTTAATCACCTTGACAAGCAAACCACTAGTTCACAGCAGTGACAAACCTGTCAGCTTTTCGTCTGCAAATCTGCAGTGTCAACATAAGCATCCACCTTTGTGTGCCTTTCCCTGTCATTCAAAAAACAAGCAATCACTGGAGTCACCCACACAGCTTTTGCTAATACCTCCAATGTGCCTTAGCTGATGGTCAGTTCCAGTAAAGTGTGACAAGTGTCTTCCTGTATGGACCTGTCAGCTCAACTAGCGTGGCCGTCATTCAATGATCAGGAAGCGGTTGTTTGTACAGTAGGGACAGGTACTATGTTTTATACATCAACTGGAATGATAACTGACACCTAGCAGGTTGTGACACTCAGTAGATGTCACACTTGGATGAGAAATGGCCATGAAAGTTTGATTTGAATCCGGTGGGTTATGAGCAGATGACACTTTCTGATGCACATTCAGCAGACGGTCTCCTGGAGTGACTATGCAACTTCAACTGTAAAGGTCATTCCTAAAAAACAGTATTAAACTTCAAGTAAAAAAAAAAAAAAAAAAAAAAATTTATATA
>JAHKKF010511044.1:0-40697 GCA_019740295.1 Labeo calbasu
CTGAACCCAGCATTTGGGTTAACAAAAAAATAACCCAGCATTTTTTAGAGAACAGAAAAACTACCCAGCACCTGGGTAAAAATGTTAAAAATAACCCAATAAAATGACCTAACAAGCTGAACCCAGAATTTGGGTGAAAAAAATAACCCAGCATTTTTAGAGTGCAGAAAAACTACCCAGCACCTGGGTAAAAATATTTAAAATAACCCAATAAAATGACCCAACAAGCTGAACCCAGCATTTGCGTAAAAAAAAAAAAAATAAATAAATAAATAAATAATAATAATAATAATAATAATAATAATAATAATAATAACCCAGCATTTTTTGTAGTGCAAGAAAAACTACCCAGCACCTGGGTAAAAATATTTAAAATAACCCAATAAAATGATCCAACAAGCTGAACCCAGCATTTGGGTTAACAAAAAAATAACCCAGCATTTTTTAGAGAGCAGAAAAACTACCCAACACCTGGGTAAAATAAAAATAAAAATAAAAAAAACAACAACAACAACAACAACAATAAAATAACCCAACAGGCTATACTCAGCATTTGGTTGTAAAAAAAAAAAAAAACAGCATTTTTTTGTGTTCATTCTTTTCGCTCATGATCATGTGTACATATATCAATATTTAATTTAATAACTTCATTCTGACTTCTAAAATGTGGAAATTAAAATGTAAAATCGGAAATATCGTAAACACATGACTCCGAAAAGGCATAATACACATTAACAAACTCAGAACTGCTTAAGAAAAATAAAGTATATCAGAGATGTGATTTAAATACAAGCCAACAGATGCTTCCAGTTTACTATCAGATGACTAAATTTAGTTGAGCAAGTGCCAATGATTCTAACACGCTAACAATTCCCTCAAACAACTGATGAAACCGGTTGAAATTACCACATCTCCCTTTTATACAAAGAGATACTTTAACTAAATCTGTGAAGGAGGGGAGAGCTTGAAGGCATGAAGTATGTGCACAAAACACTCTTCTGTGTGCCTTTTCAAAGAAAAAGGAACAAGGATGTGGACCTTGAAATCTTTATTTCTCTGTTTTAGAAATAGTTATGCTTATTGAATTTGCCCGTAGACATTCATTCACACAGCACAAAGCAAACAGCCGAAACGGAAGCATGCAGACTGAGGTAGTGTGTGTTTGTACCACGATGTGACAGGGTTTGATTGTTCTAGTTATATAAATAGCTGCTTCAGTTGACATTTTTTGTCAAGCTGAGGTAAGTGCATAGGCCAGGTTAAGCGACAAGCATATCGGACCTATTTCCTCCAAAACAAGGCCCACTCAACAGGCCACAGGTGTGTTCAAAGCAGCACAAAGCGTTCAACCCACAGGAAAAGAGTGGACCAAAGTCTCCTTGTGTTCAAATTACATGGTAACCCATGTAATTTTCAACTCCTCTTCAAAACCACAGCAATACCTTTCACTAGCTTTAGCTTTTAGCCTTCATGCTGCATACTCAGCGCATAACGCCCGCGGCGCCTTTCTCATCAGCTTCAGAGTTCCAGAAGCCTGTTTGAACATCAAGGATAAAGTTCAAACCTCAGCTTGGGAAATGCAGAAAAAGCGGCGGGCTGCCGGAGATGGGATATTAATACTGTAGATTGAAACTGTCAAAGATAATATGGTTGTTGTGGAGGCCAAGCGTTCTATCCAGCCTGTCATTGAGGAAATTATAGTTTATTCAAGTATATTTAAAGAGTGATTACCATACTGGATTACACCAAAATGATGTGGGTCACATGTGTGCGCATTAGCCATGTTATCTCATCTGCCACACTTCCACGTCTGTGGGAACGGCAAAGGATAAGTGTAGGATGACGGCTCCATCTGAGGAGAGCTACTTCTCTACGCCTGTCGAAGCTCAAATATTCTGTCTCCTCCCACACAGATGGATTTAACCCACAGACCTGCCGGGCACCAGACCAGCAGGGGGCCCCGATGAGCTGCTGTGCCTTCATATTTACTAGACCCGTAGCATAAGAAAAATACAACTGCCTCCGAAGTCGCATACTCTCCGAGTAGGTTTCTTCTAAAAAGTATGTTCTATATCCGTGGTTCTCTGATTCTGGTAAGTCACGTGACAATGAAAACATAATGAATATTCATACTATACATACGTATGTTTCTGAATCTGACACACTCAGTTTAGTTCATGGATTTCCTAATGAGCACCTGAATGATCTGAATCAGGTGCGTTAAATGAGGGAGATATACAAAATGTGCAAAGCAGTGGGCCCCGAGGACTGGAGTTGAGAACCACTGTTCTATATGAATGTGTATAGTATAGTGGTGTCAAAATTATCGCGTTAACGCAGGTAATTAATTTTTTCAGTTTAACGTGTTAAAAATATTTAACCCAATTAGTGTAGGGGCGGGGCTAGGTTTCCCCATCCCACTCACAACTGCTAAAGAATTGCGTTTATTTAGACGCGGAACATCTTTATGAGCACATCAAACAGGAAGCGTTTCAGACGCACACTCCAACTTCACCTCAGCACCAGGCACAAGTCAAATGAGCGCGGAAACAGTACCGGTGACAAGAAGCTTTAGTAGAACAATAGTGAACTTCGATCAGTGAACGCCTCACATTACCAGATCATCTGCGCCGAACATCGGGACTGATCGAGGTGCTCGACAAGATTTTTGCTCCGATTTTTGGCTTTAATTTCTCAGAAACGCGAGTTCATATCACGGAATTCAGACTTTACAATCATGGCTTAGTCTACGCCCTGTCTGTGAAACCAGGCCTAAATCTCGCAAGATTTTAAATCACACAATTCTGACTTTTTAACTCACAATTGCGAGTTTCTCTCCCAAAAAAGTCAGAATTGCGAGATTTAGGCCTGGTTTCACAGACAGGACTTAGACTAAGCCAGGATTAGGCCATAGTTCTATTAGGACATTTAAGTAATTTTTATAAACATGCCTTAAAAAAAAACATTACCGGTGTGCATCTTAAATCAAAACAAAAACATTTATATATTTTAAGATCAGTCAGTGCACGTTTCTTTCAATTAAAACAGCTCTGACTTACATTTTAGTCTGGGACAAAAGTCAAAATTGCGAATTTACATCACACAATTCTGACTTTATTACTCACAATTGCAAGTTTCTATCTGAATTCTGTGAAAAAAGTCAGAATTGCGAATTTATATCTCACAATTCTGACTTTATAACTCACAATTGCGAGTTTCTATCTGAATTCTGTGAAAACAGTCAGAATTGCGAGTTTATATTTCACAATTCTGACTTTATAACTCACAATTGCGAGTTTATATTACACAATTCTGCGAAAAAAATAAGAATTGCGAGACGTAAACTCATGCAGTTTTGGTCATCATAAGAGACTTCTTTCAAAAACATTACTGACCTCAAACTTTTAAATGGTACTGTCACTAAATGGACATCTTTGTCCGTCACAGAGCATCGCACTGGACAAATATCTTGAGTGTTACATTCGCAACAGTATATGAAAGCTAATACCCCATTTAAATGCACCTTCTGTTCAGTTCTGTTGAGCTCCGTCTGTTTTGAAAGCAAGAACACGTCCTGTAATGGGCCCCATCCGTGCCCAGAGCATGCCAACATCATAATCCGTCCCTGATCCACACATGTTGACTTGCACTACAATATCCAAGCGCAACCAAAACCGCTCGTTCTTCTGTTCTCAACAGCTACTGTATCCACAGAAAGAACTCCGAGTCCACGCATTGAACCCTAAAGGTACACAACCTTTGACGGAGACTGAACAAGAGCCTCTTGGCAACAGCGGTGACAGTCGTGTGGGACGCAGTGATTAATGCCAAACGTGAATAACCAGAGAGAATAAGCACCTTTCCAGCCGAGAGCAATCTTGGCATGCTGAGAATACGTGGGCTTTGTTTGGAGAGTGCAGAGAGTTTTTGGGAATTCTGGGTGATGACAAACTCTTGACTGTAAAGTATCCAAGGGGCTCTCAAAACAAAACCTACACATTTCATTAGCCTTGATTCATGGGTGTGATGTTGTTCCTCAGTAAATTGCCCACAGCTTTTGACCGCAGACTCCTTCGATTCAAATGAAAGTCAGGCTTAGAGATAATGTCACTTTTGTTCGATCTGAAAGACAGAGTTATACAGACAGATTATTACAAATCAAATGTCAAATGTTACGTCGTCTGAACTCTGTGAACTTAATGAATGCGTTGAACTTTAATTTGTGGAACAATTAAACGTTTTATGGTAAACAAAATAATATTACGTAGTATGAATCAATGCCAATGCCATGAATCAATGGCACTGTTATGTAAAACACCACTGGGTAATATTTCCACTACTTTTTGCAAATTCTCCTCAGTGATGAACAAAGTTTTTCCCAAAAATAAACTCAGATTCATGTCTGACATCATGAAATATTGTACTTAATGTTATTTTCTTCCAACAGTTTCCATGTACAAAAAAATAATATAATTCTGAAGCAAAATGAAATGGTTGCTGTTCAGTTGTTCAGATGAAGCCAAGGACTAACAAATTTTTATTACGCTGCTCTGCAATCTGTCCTCAGACACTTTAGCAGACAAGCCTAATAATCCCTGACACAAAAGAAAGAAATATTTACATTTGCAGAGGAGTAATGCGATGCAATTACAGCGAAAATCGTGTAAGTTAAATCCAGACCTTTCAAGACTGTCCTACACAATCCTTTAATGTTTTACAAGCGTTTTGTTCAAAGGTGCTTCCTAACAGAAGACTATCCCGGTACCATATGCAAGTGATTCCCACTTGGCAAATGAAAGGCCATTTCGCTCCAACAATGTGTTATAAAATCTAAAGCTCTTAACCACAGCCTATCGTTTACTGGATCTGCAAAGCTTTCCTCTATCCTGATGGGGTGTGAACACTTGCCACTGCGAAACCCGCTCCTCTTTTGCACTTGCTCGCTGCTTCTGCACTGGAAGATGGTAAAATGTGTGACAAGGAGATAAAGCGGTAGAATTATGGCCTGTGAGAGAAGACACTTTACGTTAATGAGGTCATTAGGAACTCCTAGGTTCATTCAGAATTTCAGCAGATCTGTACTTTAAGATTAAACTATGACCTTGCTGACTGAAATGACTCTGTAGTACGAAACAGACATTTTATAATAAGGTTCTATACGTTGAGTAAAGGATAATGTTGTTTAAACCCAGACAGAGTGATCAGGAGCCAAGACGAATGAACACGTTCAAACATGACAAACATTTTAAGGTATAATGTACAGTCAAACCACATATTACAAAGCTCTTCATCAGGGACATGAAATATTGATTTGAGAAGAAACCATTTTAAAATCTCACCTGTTGACTCTTATAATCCATTAGGGTGTACAAAACAATCATTCTGGAAACAAGATGAACACAATGTTACCACAGGCCTACTGAAGTCCTTTCATTTCATTTTACAGTCTATAACTGACATGCAAGATGAAAATAGCGATGTTTGAGTGGAACGAGATTCCTAACAATAAAGCAGTCATTATACAGCGTTGATATTATTGATGACAATTACTGTGATGCGTGGAACAAGTGACCTCGGTAACATGAATAAACATCCGAAGGTATGTTAAAAGAAAGAGTGAAACTTACCCAAATTCATATCCTGTGTCATGTCATCGCGCAATTAGTGTTTCAGGCTGCGTAAAGACGTCAAAATAACAGCTCGCAAAAAAAATGTCACGTAACGTCACATTTACCTCAGGAAAAACAAATTTCGGTGACCACGCGTTAGTCATAGAAAAATTAACACTAGAGAGGAGCATCTAGCTAAATGTACCTTCAGTATTATAGTAATGCAGTACCAGCTGACTCTAATGAAGCCTATATTTTACAGCATTTGCTGAAAGATTTTTTTTCCGTGAGTACATTTTGCGTGCACTGTACCTGATATATATCCAAAATAATCGATTTCAAATCGAATCGCAAGCTTGTGAATCAGGATTGAATCGTGAATTTTGTCAAAATACATACCAAGTCTACTTAAAAGCAATTATTTATTGACATAGCCTATCAAGACTTACCAATATAAAATTAGAATTAAACTTTATTTGGAGTACTTCTTCACTGCACAATGCACATTTCCTAATAGTGTGCCTAAAATGTGTTTTAATGTGACTATTAATAAGGATTGTATGATTTCTGTATAATATGTAACCCTGGACCACAAAACCAGTCATAAGAGTCAATTTTTTGAAATTGAGATACATCATCTATACTTACATATTTGGCCGAGACACAACTATTGGAAAATCTGGAATCTGAGGGTGCAAAAACAAACTAAATATTGAGAAAATAGCCTTTAAAGGTGTCCAAGGTGAAGTTCTTAGCAATGCATATTAATCAAAAAGTAAGTTTTGATATATTTGCGGTAGGAAATTTACTAAATATCTTCATGGAACATGATCTTTATTTAATATCTTAATGATTTTTGGCATAAAAGAAAAATCAATAATTTTGACCCATACAATGTATTGCAGGCTATTGCTACAAATATACCCGTGCTACTTATGACTGGTTTTGTGGTCCAGGTTCACATATTAGCCTTAAATGCAAGATACTTAAATTGTACCTTAAGTATACTTGCAATAATTCCACTTTAGCACAATCAGATATACTGCAGTATATCTTTAGTTGGACCTTAGCACTACTTCTGCAGAATTTAAGTGCATTAAGCACAAAATTAGTTGTCCCAATTTAGCAGACTTTAACTATACCTGTTACACCAGAAGTACAATTGCAGGAGATTTATATTACATACATAAAAATGTGAATATATTTGTAGTATACTTGGCTAATAAAATGTAGTTCAACCTTACTGTAAAATGTTATCTAAATGGATTTTACATTTTCTAAAAATAAAAAAAAGAAAAACTCCTTCACTGTAAGTCTATGAGTTTCTTCCCACACGTGTAATTGACCTCAAGGCAAATTTCGAAAAAAGTTCAATTACTCTAACTTCCCCTAGTTACATATCAAAGTAGGTAAAAGCTAGCTTAATCAACATAACAAATGAGGATCTTCTTGCACTGGTGCAACAGTGCTGACTGAGCATGCAACTAATCATATGACAACTATTTTCACTTACTAACATAGACAACTCATCTCATACAAGTTAATGAGCAACTCAACTCACACTTTGAGACCCTCAGTGACGGATACCTCACCTTCTGACATTTATAAGTCCCCGGCAGAACCGTGGGACACCGAATGATTCACAGTGACAGATTTTCCACAAGGTGACATTTTTTAATCAAAACTTTCTGCTGACTGGCAGCACGACTCCGTTGCCGAGTACATACTTGACAGTGGCCTTCACTTTAGATTCTGTCATGCTAACCCGAGTACAGAAAAACAGCAGGGCGACTTACAGCAGAGAAAACAGCCAAGTGAAAGATGGTGTTTGCTCAGGGTACCTGTGAGAACATCCCGTTCAGATTTATTACCACAAAGCGTCTCAGTTCACTAAACAGGAGTCCTAAAAGACCATCTGGGTATCATGTTAATCAAATGTGACTCAGAGCACCCTGTGTTTTTCATCAGTGTAAATGTCACGCCGGACCATGTAAATGATCTTTTCTGGGGCGAGTGTCTGATCTCCTGTCAGTGGTCTTTTGTTAAATGGCAGTGTTGACACGACTGTGAGCTGACCTCGGTAAAGCCGAAAGCACAGAAGCACACTCGCTAACGCAGGTATAGCGCTCCAGATGACCTCCAGCTTTTACTACTGACACTCAGTAGAGATGAAAGCCGCCTGCGGGCTTGAAGAGAGAAGAGCTAATAACAGAGCCCTCTGATATCTGATCACAAAGGACAGTTTCGCTCTGGCCCCTTCTGCCTTTCATTTCTCTCTCTTTCTTCTTCTTTTCTCACACTTCATGCTGCTAGAAATGAAGCCCATACCAGTGGAGCGCTGCAAAATGTCTTGAAGAAGAACGCACATCAGGAATAGTGCGAATGGAACACTTAGCACACTTATGTAGTGTGATTTCAATGTGCCATCAAATGTTCATCTGTCTAAATAAGTAATTTAAAGTATTTTACACTTTTACAACAGTGCCATCTATAGACGGTACTAATTATTGCAACACTAACGTTCTGCTTTTTATTGCTACTGCTCATACTTCCATGCTACAGACATGAATGATATCTCAAATACTGAATGATGCTCAATTTAAAACCAAAAATCCCATTGTGGGAGGGACAATAATGATATACTTGAGGGTAAAGTAAACAAGTATCCACCTACAACCTAGAAACCCTTAGCAAACAGATGAAATCATGCTAAAAATAGCATGTTATCTTATGAATAACAATGCCTTATCAACCTATAATTATGAAGGCAAGTTTTACAGTCTTAAGGCCCATTCACACCAACGATGATAACTATAACAATAAAGATATAGTTGTGAAAATCTACATTTAAAATAATCGCAGAGTTCACACCACAATAAGGATAATAGCACACAGTAATGATATTGTTGGAATCACTTTCAGAATTTTTTTTCCAGCTGATGAAAGATAAAATCATTGACAGAATATCAAATATAATAGTTGTCTTTGTAGTTATCATGTGGTCATATTAGCTACATTTTGACTGTGTGATGATGTTTAAAACACAACACTAGAAATCACTTTAAATCAAGCAGCTTTCTGTCGGTCAACGCTGCAAATTTGTGTGACCTACTTCAAATCTTTCTCCCTCATGTGGTACTTCAGTCGCGTGGATTCCTATTGCAATGACTAGATTTCTCTTGCGAAATCTTGCTGAATAATGGTAACTTTGACTTTAACACCCTGTCTGCACTTGACGTCATTTATAAAACGGATAGTTCCGGTCCTTGGTTCTGATTGGTTGAGCCGCGTTCGAAGCTGTTGTAAATTACTCTACAAACATACACCTTTGTTTACGTCTGTGTGTTGCTGGGCAAAAACAACCGTTTCTGAGGAACTACATTGTTTGGCGGAGCAATTATATTTTTATTAATATCATTACACTTGATTTGCTCTGTTAGATTTTGTGAAACCTATGTATATGGAATAAACATTTTATAAAAGAAGCTGTGGTTTACAGTGAATTTGTAATAGCTGAGAGGGTTCTAGGCACTCCAGTTTGCAAAGCTGTGCCACGGCTTCTTGGGGCTTATTGTCATAATTTGTGGCCCAGAATAATGTAAACAGTGCCACTAAACTGAAAGGAACTCGCAAATTTAGCTGATTATTGCTTCTGAAAATGGTCAATTATTGTCATGTTTTGGGTTGTACTAATCGGTCGGACCGGGGAAAACATTTGGAGTTCTATAGACTGCCAAAAGAGATAACAAATCAAGGAGAAGAGTGCAAAAAAACTGTCAGAGGAGCAAAAGGCGTTTGTGGTTGGCCAAACTGAACCAGGATTTCCAGGGCAAGAATCTTGACAACATTCATGTTTGTTCTTATCATTTCCAGTCTGGTAGGTGAAATATTAGACTAATATCTTATTTAATACAGCTCGTACTTATCTTTACCACCTATTAACTTTAGTTTGTCAAAATATTGTGCCCTTTCCTGCTTACCGAGTCCCTCTCTATATGATTTAGCAGCATCCACACATTTTTTCCATGGTTTAGACAGCATAAATTCGCAGAACAGCGTATTCAGTAGTACATTAACCGTGTAACCTGTTGTTTACATCTAAGTACCTCCAATATGGCTGCGGATCCGGGTTAATGACCAAACCATGACGTGAGTGCAAACCCTCTATAGAACCCATTATAATCAGCTGTCTACACTGGATGCGGCACAGTGTGACGTGACACTGCAAATCCCTGATGGTACACTGATGCCTCTTTCTATTAATGTCGTACTGACACAGAGTTCAAATGATTTGCAATAGCCTTGTTGTCACGTCCAGTGTAGATAGACTTTTGTGACACTGTGAGCTACTTCTATTGTTATGCTTCTTTTTGACATGTTTAACTCTTTTCCATGTTAATTTTAACCAATATTTCTATCACTGCACAGAACGTCTTGATAGGAAACAGACATGCTTGTTAAACCATGTGCGTTGCGTTTTTAGCTTTGGTCAGGGCCCCTTTTGGCCTCACCCCCATGTGTCACGGTGCCTCTGAACGTCCCAGGACACACTAACTCTACCCAGCTGGGAAGGAGACCAAGTGGCTAGGGTGCCCCCTCTGTTGTACTTCAAAGAGCCACACTGAGTGTAAGTGACATATCTTTCCTTGCATCTCTTCATTGAGCTGTGGGTCTTACCACAGACTGCCTATATGAAGGCCTGAGAAATGCTGTGTCAATAGTTATGGTTACTGAGGTGGGCTGTCACCCGGAAGACTGTGGGTTTGAATCCCCCTGCTTTGAAGGTGGTGTGTGTCTTTAATATTCAGTATGAGCATATTTTCAGTATAGTCTTTCTATTTGTAAACAGTACTCTAAAACTTTAGAAAGTATACACAAAATTTGACTTTTACATTTTTTTTGAGGACAAGGGCAATGCACATCCAAATGACAAATGACTTGACTTGACATGCTTACCTGGAATGCGACAGAAATGCTTGTAAGTGGGACAAATAAACAGTCGACAAAACTTGTAAATATTCCATTATATAAGATAATTTAGCTAGAGTGTACAGCAACACAAACACCAAACAGCATAAGCCATGATGTTTGATTTGCAAACAAATGGCTCCTAAGAGAAGGTTCTTCTTAATGAGACAGATAAAAAGATTCACAAAACAGCCCCAGACTTACTATTGAGTTAGTCAGGCGAACCAAACAATCAGTGAATTGTTTGAAGCTGTTAAAGAGATAGTTCACCCAAAAATTAAAATTCTGTTATTACTTACTCACCCTTATGTCGTTCCAAACCCGTAAGACCTTTGTTCATCTTCAGGACACAAATTAAGATATTTATGATGAAATCCGAGAGCTTTATGACCCTGCTAAGACAGCAACACAACTGACACATTCAAGGCCCAGACAGGTAGTAAGGACGTCCATGCCCTTACTACCTTTTTGGGTCTTGAACAAGGTGGTTGCATTGCTGTCTATGGAGGGTCAGAAAGCTGTCAGATTTCATCAAAAAAAAAGTTATTTGCGTCCCAAAGATGAATGAAGGTCTTACAGGTTTATCATGAAGGTGAGTACTTAATGACAGAATTTCATTTCTGTGTGAACTATCCCTTTAATGTCCAATTCAAAATGAACCGAAACTGTTACAATAATGTACATTTCAGTTTGTGAGACTATAATAATACTGGTCATTGTTTAAAACAGTGAAGTCTAGTAGTAATGTCGAAATTGGAGAAACTGTTTGAGACTAAGAATGTAAGGTGGGCTACTCAGTTTTTTTCCCCCATCTGCCAATTCCATCTCAATGCATTGTCCATGCAGCTGGGGTGAAGAACAATTCCCACACAGATTATAACCTGACATCTCCGGACACACAAAACCATCGCTAACGTCTGACTGTGCGTGTCCTGAGGGACTTCTTAGCACTTTAACATGACTCAGCCTGCCCTATTGGTGTAGTACAACAAAGGATCCTCTTTGGTGCATTTCCTGTGTAGCTCACACAACTCCTGTCAGCCATCAAAGTCAGTGAGTAAGGAGTGATTCAAACACACGCAGACCCTCTGGAAACCCAGAATTTCACAGACCAGTTGACCTCAGAATCTGGATTTTTCACACCATTCTACAATAACGGATTTCCTTTCTTCAACTGTCAGTCATACAAAACCTTTATGCAAGACTATTATACAGTACAGTGGGAACCAAAAGTCTGAAACCACAAGAGAAAATGAATCTAGCATTTAGTAAGTATTTGAGTAAAGAAATTAAATTCATTTTTAAAATATTCCTTTTTGTAATATTATGTTAATAGTATGTACATTTTCGGGCTAGAAAGTTTTTCTATTTAAAGAAATCATTACTTTTATTCAGCAAGGTGGCATTAAATTAATCAAAATGGCCAGTAAAGACCTCTTACAAAAAAAAGGTTTCTTGAGCTGCAATCAGCATACAGTTGAGGTCAGCTGAAGTGTACTTACACATCTTTACCAAATAAGAGGGATCATACAAAATGTTATTTTTTATTTAGTTATTTTTGTTTGCCCAGAACAGTTACACTGCCTGCTTTACTTCAGAAAAATCTTCCAGGTCCCACAAATTCTTTGGTTTTTCTGCATTTTTGTGTATTTGAACCCTTTTCAACAGTGACTGTATGAGGACAACTGAGGGACTCATATGCAACTATTAGAAAAGGTTCAAACGTTCACTGATGCTTCTGAAGGAAACACAATGCATTAAGAGCCAGGGGGTGAAAACTTTTGAACAGAATGAAGATGTACATTTTTCTTATTTTGTCTAAATACCATATTTTTTTCATTTAGTACTGCCCTTCAGAAGCTACAGAAGGTACTTACATGTTTTCCAGAAGACCAAATAAGTTAAATTTTCCCTGATATTCAAATTCAAAGGTTTTCACCCCCCGGCTCTTAATCCATGTTTTTTCCTTTTGGAGCATCAGTGAGTGTTTGAACCTTCTGTAATAGTTGCATATGAGTCCCTCAATTGTCCTCAGTGTCAAAAAAATGGATGCAGTCATTGTTGGAAAGAGTTCAAATACACAAAAATGCTGAAAAACCAAAGAATTTGTGGGACTTGAAGAATTTTTCTGAAGAACAGTGGACAGTTTAACTATTCAGGACAAACAAGGGACTCATAAACAACTATCACTAAACAAAAACAAAAATACACAGCTGTGGATCATTCAGGTAACAACAAAGTATTAAGAATCAAGTGTCTGTAAACTTTTGAACGGGGTCATTTTTAGAAATTCAACTATTATATTTTCTTGTGGGCGATATGTAAACGTTGTTTATGTAAAATATCTTATATCTTATTTGTCAGTACTAAATAAAAAAAAAACATGCATTTTGTATGATCCCTCTTATTTTGGTAAAATAATTAACATTTTGTAGATTCTGCAAGGTGTATGTAAACTTTTGACACTAACTGTATTAGAATAATTTCTGAAGGATCATGTGACACTGAAGACTGAAGTAATGGCTGCTGAAAATTCAGCTTTGCCATCACAGGAAGGTTACATTTTAAATACATAAAAAAAAAAAGTAATGTTTCAAAACATTAAACATTCCACTGACCACAAATTTGAATGGTACTGTATATATTCTCTACTGCTTATTTCACACCATGTTTCAGCTGATATAACGTGCTGTATTTCTCTGCATGGGTGGCGAAACACCTGAGAAGCATTTTACAAGCACTAGAAGAGGCTCAATGACAATGTCAGGCTCAATTCTGTCTACTAAGACTTCTTGGGTGCAGATTCTCTCTCTTTCAGTGTCCACTTCCACAGGAAATGGCTCCAAGCCCAAATCAAATTATGCTGACTAGCATGTCCATATCTCTGATGTGAGAGGAAAGGAAAGAGATCAGTTTGCCTTCGGGGGCTAAACGCCACAAGCATTTATTCAGCAGTAGGATGCGGCCTGTCTTGTGTTTATGTCTTTTTACGTTACCTCAAACAACTGGACGTGTCACACGATGGGAACGTTTCTCACGAAAGCAGTGTATTTTTATTTTTAGCAAAGCCACTTCCTGGCATAGAATCCGAAAACATCTCTCACGTCTCAACAGCTAGCGTGATGCATAGTCAATGGCTTCATCAGGATATGAAAATGAGATGTAATGCTACACTAAGAGATGTCACGTTAAAGAAATTACTCAATTAGGCAGCTTAGAGGCACTTTCTTACAAAAGTCACATCAAAATCAAATCAGCTCAAGATCAGGACGTCTGGATTACTCAAGGAGCAATTTAATGAGGTAAAGTATTAAACTAGCAGTCAAACGTACTCACACATGCCTGTGCTTCTTACTCACAGGACGCACGTATGAATGTGCACGTAAACACTAGTATTACATAAACGCAGGATCGAATTATCATAGTGCAAGTCTTTAAAGCCAGCAGGACCTTTTGATCAATGAACACACGCATACATTAGGTCAACACGATTGTCGGTCCCCCTCAGCGTCTTTTATTTAGTGTCTTACTATTCATCATCATTAGAAATGGGATATGATACTGTGCTGAGTCCTCTTCGACGTATTGTGTTGACCCAACGTAATGGCTTCCTGTTGGTTAACATAAATCTGAGTAAAGATAATGACTCTGATCAATGGGATTGTTTGGGAACGGCCTAATCAAATCGCTCTGATGCAGTGCTTCCTCTGCAGGAGATCTGATGCTAAACACATTATCTCCCCATTTCCATCAGGCCTGAGGCTCTCCCTGCCGCACACTGTCTGCCAGACGATCCGTCTCTCTATAGGAGAGCGGAGAGAGAGAGATTTGAGAGATCTGGTCGTGTCAGTCCGTCTGATCTAAATGTCACAGGCCTGATCTTTTGTCCTTGATGCATCAGGATCTGTTACTGATATACCTCATATGCAACAGAGTGTGAGTTCTAGAATGTGATTGATTAAAGATTCAAGCCAAGAGTTAGGTTATTTTTGTACAAATACAGTTTGGGATGGATCGTCACAGATGTAATGTAAAAAATATAAGATGTATTTGATCTTTTTTATGTTGTTTGAATGTATTCAAACTCTTAGCATTTCAGCTTAAACTGTCATCTCCATGGGCACCGCAAGCACAGTGTAAAAAGATAAAGTATACTACCACCTGCTGGACATACACCATTACTGCAAAGTCCTGTTTTAATATATACTGTAAGCAAATTTTTAGCATTCAAAATGTATTTTTTTTGCAACTTTATAATTATTTAGTTTGATTTGATATTTTAAAAATAACTTCAATTCTTAACAAAAAAACATTTTTAAAAACTTTGATCAATAATATAATATATAACTTCAATAATAATAATAAAAAAGCTTTGTTTTGCAAATTACTTTTCCTGTAAACGCCGTTGTTGAAGTGTCTCTCTTCAAGGTGCCAGTCAAAAGTTTTTGAACAGTAAGATTTTTAATGTTTTTTAAAGAAGTCTCTTCTGCTCACCAAGCCTGCATATTTTTATTATTTAAAACAACTGTTTTCTGTTTGATTATATAAGACAGCTGAGTCGAATTTTGTCAGGTTTCTTTGATGAATATAAAGTTCAGAAGAACAGCATTAATCTGAAATAGAAATCTTTTGTAACATTATAAATGGTCTTTATCATTATTTTTTTTAATCAATTTAAAGCATCATTGCTAAAAAAAAAAATAGTATTGATTTCTGTAACCCAAAACAAAAAAATGTAATAAAATTCAGCATATTAGAATGATTTCTGAAGGATCGTGTGACACTGAAGACTGGAGTAATGATGCTGAAAATTTAGCTTTGATCACAGGAATAAATTTGATTGAATTTATAGATTATAAAATCTAGTCATATAGAAAGCAGTTATTTTAAATAGTAAAAATTTCACAATATTACTGCTTTTGCTGTATTTTGGATCAAATAACTGCAGGCTTGGTGAGCAGAAGAGAATTTTTTAAAAAGCATTACTGTCAAACAATCATACTGTTCAAAAACTTTTGACGGGTAGTGTATGTATATATAACATTTGGAATTGACATTTCTCTTGCAACCTCACATACTGCCTGAAGTTCCATTAAGAAATATAAAATAGATTACTCACATTTTAAGCATAATATTTAATAATTAAGCAGTTTCTAAAACTTCTTTGTTCCAGCAGTGAAGCCACAACATGATAGCACTCTGTGGACCATCAAGAAATACACTGAGTGTTTCATTCCTGTATGAATGAGTGTTTTAAAATGAATCGGATGAATAAATTGATTCAGTGATTTTGTTCCTGAATGATTTTATACTGCATCCAAAACTGAATACTTCCCTTCTATATCGCAGGCAAAAAACAGTACACCAAAAGAGTAGTATGTCCAAATTTATACGGTGCGTTGGATTTGTACTTGGAAGTTGGAAATTTCGGGTTCCCAGTAGCAACATTTACTGAGGTCAGCAGCAACTGGAATGCCCATTTGGAGTAATCGCATCATCTCCAACTTCAGAATCCAATTTGGCTGCTCAGTGCATAAATAAAAGAGGAAAAAGTAGTAATAAAGTTTATTAGCACTTAATGTTTGTCTGTGTCTCAATAAACTCTGTGGTACACACAGTACTATCCAACATCAATTTGTGGACATGATACTATGGCATTATCTGTGCAAAAAGGAGTGTAACGATACATGTATTCGTACCGAACCGTCACGGTACGGACATCTCGGTTGGGTGCATGAGGCCTTACAACGAATACAGGCAATTCACCCTCAATCCAGAAGGGGGCGCCCGCAATAATGTAACGCTGTTTGATAACCGCCGGCAAAAGAACAGCGAATGCTGTGAGTTGCGCATTTGAAAACAAAGACACTAGACAGTGATCATGTGCCGATTCTGAACGCGTCTCTCACTGACAAAGGAGTGTAACGTTACTTTAAAGGATTGCGTATTCAACTGTTTGCGAAATAGAGCTTTGTGCTCCTGTATCCTACCTGTCTCATTTGGCACAACTCCAAATATTTCATAATATTTCCATATTTGCGATGTATCCGAATGCTAAACTATTATTTAGTATGTAAATTATAGGCTTTGTACTTCAGTCGCGTTCCAACGTTGAAACAATGAGGCGGGCGCGTTTGGTTCACTATATTTTATTTTGATAAAGTACCAACTGCGCTGTCAAGTTATCAGTGCTAGAAGTCTGGAACTGATATTTGTGCGATTACTTAAACTGTTTACTTATAGCAGCAAAATCAACTTAAAACAGTGCCATTTATTGTCTTATTAATAATGCATCACTGTAAAGGGTCTTTTGTAAATTAAAGAAAACAAATAGGATGTCACTTTCTGCCATTTGAGTTTCCTTTCTGTCAAAAAATGAACTGAAACTCAACATAAATAGGCTACATTACATTGTTTTTTCCCTTTATCTGTTAACTAAATCAAATATATTTGATAAGTATTTATTCCTTGTATGTATATATGTATGTATATATGTACTGCAGAATATATATATATATATATATATATATATATATATATAACATTATAATTTGATATAATATTTAGTATTTTCACATACTACTGTCTGTTCAAAATAAATGAAAAAAAACTTAGCATAGCAAGCATAGTAGATTTGTTGTTGTTTTTTCCTGTTGTACTGAAATCGTATCGAACCGTGACCCCCGAACATACCAAACCATGACATCTGTGTACCGTTACACCCCTAGTGCAAAATAATGCTTTTTATGTCTTTTTGATTGACTGGTATTGCTAACAATGCAAACACTTCTCTTCAGGCACACAATCCACTTGTGTGATGTCAAGGTCATTCCCAGCTCCAACATCCAAGGTAAATTGAACAAAGCAATAGTATTTGAAAAACAGTAGACAAAAAGCACCTACTACTTCCACCCGGATTCTGAAGAGTGCACTTGATGGACACTTTACTATCACATTATGAAACAGAAGAAGATTTATAAATGGCAGTGAAGCAACACAACTGACGCAGGTAGGTCATGAGACGGTAACAAAATGGTGGATGTAGTGCCTCCGAATGTCATACTATTCAATTCAAGTTTATTTGTATAGCGCTTTTCATGATACAAATCATTGCAAAGCAGCTTTACATAAAGGTTTTTACAATATAAATAGTAGTAGCTTACTAGTGGTGACTATGTTAAGTTGACGTACATATGGCAGAGATGTACAGTAAAAATCAGTTAATGACATAATCAAACGGACAATGAACACTATGGATTATATGTTATTCTTCCAAATTTGGTCGTGCTGTATATTGTTACCGGATTGGGATCATCTGAGGTCCTCTGAGGGGTTGGCATCATCTCTTCTTCTTCAGATGTTCTGGATCCAGACTGAAGCTTGTGTAATTCCTAGTTACCACGGGATGTCAATCCCATGGCAGAAACACAGGAACAAATGGGAAAATAATCAGCGTCGCTGCTGTTCATCCAAGCAAAAATGATTTGTTTAGCCCAAGTTAAAGAATAATAATGTGCATTTGATCAGATATAACTGCAGTTCTACATTATGAGATGCACTTTGAATGCTTGGTTAAAGAGATACTATCCATACTTATAATAATGCTGTGCTCGCTTTACCTCAGAAGTCGGATGTCAGAGCTGGGAATGACACCCAACTGGACAATGTTCCAGTAGAAAAGTCAGAAAACTAAGACGGACACGTCCATTGTTAGCACCACCAGTTGATTAAAAAAGCGGTATTTTGCACAGATAATGGCATAGTATCATGTCCACGAATAGATGTTGGATAGTACTGTTTCTCTTCTGTTGATGGACTGAGCAGCCATATTGGATTCTGAAATTGGAGTTGTTGTGATTCCTCGGAACTCTTGTCGGAACTCCGACTTAGGAAGGTGTTATTCTCTGCGTTCTGAGTACAGTGGAACACAGTGTGGAACTTCCTTTTTTAAAGGTGTACTTAGCTGTTTTTGAAAAACACTTTTGACCACAGTGTCTAACCATGTCCCAAAACACACTTGTAGCCAATCAGCAGTTAGGGGCGTGTCTTGTAATGATAGCGAGAAGAGAGTGCTCAATTTGAGTGCACAGGAGAGATATTAGCAGATCGACTATAGATAGAAAGAATTGGATGACAAAAAGAGGAAAATATCGGAGGAACAAAACATTAAAAAGAAGGGTTATGATCAGGCAAAAGGTAGGACCCACGTAAATACCGGAGCAGCTTTCCAACAGTGGAGAGAACTCAAGGAGCGGAAAGGGCTCAAATCAGACGCCGAGGTTGCGTTGTTTCTTTTTGATAGGTGAGTAACGTTGATTATACTCTGCTGAAAAAAATAGCTAAAACCAGCCTAGGCTGGTTGGCTGGTCTTAGCTGGTTTAAGCTGGTCTCCCAGCCTGGCTAGGCTGGTCAGGTTGGTTTTAGCTGGTTGTTCCAGCTGGTCTCCCAGCCTGACCAGCTAAGACCAGCCTGGAAGTGGCCAAAACCCCTCTAAAACCAGCCTGCTGACCAGCCAGCTAAGACCAGCCTGAATGACCAGCTAAAACCAGCCAACTAGTTTAGGCTGGTTTTAGCTGTTTTTTTTCAGCAGGGTATGCATTGTTTCACACAACTTATCTGTGTTGGCTTTTGTTTGAATACGCTTGTGTGTCATCTTCGCTTGTTTTTGCGATCGTCCTTATGCCAGGGATGTGTATGTACATGTGGAGTGGAGATATCAAAATAGGGGCGAGGTCTTGTTGGGCTATGGGCGTGTTTGTTTGGTTTTTTTTTTTGCAAAAATCGTTTAGTGCACCTTTAACGTTGATGAAGTAAGTATAAATTAAAATGTAGTATCTACTCATTATGTGATTTCGGGTGCACTGTTGATGTTTTTTTCAAACAAATGGGTTGAATAAAAGATTCAGTAGAAATTTTGAAAAGACACCCATTTTGTTCCTGGATGAATCAGTGTTTTGAACGAATCATCTGAGTGAATGATTCGATGAATCAAGGCCTGTTCAGTCCCAAATGTTTGACATAAAAAATTAAGTGATTTTTATATGCCATTTGACTCATTGGACCACTGCATAAAAATTGGCAGGCAGGCTGGATGAACATGCCAATTCATACTCTGGCGCTTTAGCAAAATAGTGTATTCATGAGTGTCATGGTTTTGTATAACAGCAATAGCTCTGGGCATTTGACCAAAAACGTGAATTTCATTGGTTGTCTAGTTTTCTTGGCACTGTGATGGAAAGCTGGAACCTTTTGTAAAAAAAAATCCATCTTACGCACACTTCAGATTCAGAATCTCACCAGAAATACTAGGTCACCTTTTTACCTCCTGTTACATGAGTACAGTAAATTCGGACACACTTCTTTTGAAAATACAGTTTTTCGCCTATAATGTAGTAGAGAAGCATGTGATTTTGTGACGATACCATAGAAAGCAACATCATGTTAATCCCTGACTATGTTCTAGCTGCACAACTGAGAGACTTTCACATTAGTCGGAAGGACAGAGGCCTACCAGTAAGTGAAGAGGGACTGTGTCTACTTCAGTGGCTCTGAAGCTCGTTAGTGTGAGATAAACGGGACCGCCAGGGGAGACGCTCACACAGAGAATCTCCATTTCAAATCTCTCTGCCCACTAGCTCTCCCCTTCGTCTCCTCTGCCATAAATGCCAGCTGCCCCCTGCTGTAAGTGATGGTGTTTATCTGCACAAGACCCACTACAGTCATTAACTAGAACTACGGCATTGCATGAATCCAATCGCACACTGGAGGACCAGATCTAACGTCCCAAACGCTAAATTAGACGGCCTTCACAGCACGGACAATTATCGTGTAATCCCTCTTTTTATGTTAATAAGCAGTGCAACCCCCAGTGTGACTTTCCATGCGCTGCTTGACCCATCCAGAGAGAGATTAACCTAAACGAGAAGGCCGCTTGGCAGGAAGGCCCCTCAGCGGCCTTAGTACAGAAAATTATTCTTCCAAAATCATATAAAACACCTTCACCTTCCATTCTAGCCATTTTATCCACCTCATTTTTGACATTAGACAGGGTGTCGCCCTTTGTAACTTGAACGTGCAGGTCTTACAGCGAATGAATCAGAAGTCTAACACATTCAGAGGAAATAGCTTAGTTCTGAACTCCAAAATAAGGTGGATGAAAGCCATTAAAAGAGTTCTGTAACTTTAATGAAGCAAACTGCACATTTTAAGCTCCACTGGATTGATACTGAGTATATTCTGCCTCTCTCTCTCTCTCTCTCTCTCTACAGTGAGACAGCTCTACCCTACAGCACTAACCTAGAAATCCCCAGCCAGCCAATCACAATCAAGCATGGACTGACTTTAGCTCTGTTCGGATCCTGTAGCACTGATGCTTCTTAAATGAACCAAATGTTCTTACGTTCTTTATGCATCTTTTTCTATCTCAATTTGCTAATATTCTGTTCTGAATCCAGATCAGTTATTTTTTCTTAATATTTTTATTTATTATCATAATCTATTATCATACTTATTTTTGTCGTATGATAACTAAATTCATATTTAAAACGCACTCGATCGTTTTACACACCTGCAAGGATGTTGTACTGTAGCAGGTAGCCGGCAGGGGGCAGCAGGTGTCGCGGTACAAACAGAAGTTGTTATTTTAACCCTCACTAGAGAGTGCTGATGTACCACGGAAACGACACGAGTGGCAAATATCAACATGTTCAATACATCAGACTCGGTAATGAGAACAGACATCAGCAAGTAAATATACTGAGGCCGTCAGACATGCCTAACTGTGAGATGGATGGATCTCCTCTTCTCCTTATCTTTAGAGGCCAAAGGACAGGACATCTCTTATGCCTTTTTGCCATTGATCTACAGATGCTCCAGAATTCACCGGATTATCTGAATTTTCTTATCTGGGTCAAAGATCACCTGAAGGAGCCCTCAAAACCTGCCTGAGGAAGGATGCCATGATATGACCGCTCCAAAAATAGCCTGTCAAGAGAAGAGTTAGGGCAAATACTGGAACTCAGAAGAAATAATTAAGAGTTAGCATTGAAATAAAATGAAATATATGAGCATTAAAATAGTCATTCAAATAAATAAAACAATAAACCTAAATTAACCTCCAGTGGTTTCCCCCTGTATGCATGCTGGGCAGGAGAAGCTTACAATTTGTTTCTAATGTTTTTTTTGTTTTTGTTTTTAATCATTAAATCACAACTTCTATACTGTCTTCTGAATATGTATATGAAATACCATATCATAAATTGTGTTAATAATTTATACATTAATGTATTTATTTACTTTTATTACTATAAACTGGGATTGAAACTTTCCAGATTCCATAGACATAGTAGGATGTAGATAAACAATAGATAATGAGTATATATATATATATATATATATATATATATATATTATATATACATTCATTCATTCCTTCATTCATTCACTCACTCTCATTAATCATCTATCTATCTATCTATCTCTACTCATTCATCCACTCGCATTGTTCATCTATCTATCTATCTATCTATCTATCTATCTATCTATCTATCTATCTATTGACTTATTCATTCATTCATTCACTCTCATTAATCATCTGTCTATCCATCCGTCTATTTGTCTACCTGTCTATCTGTCTATCTATCTATTTATTTGCTTTTTTATTCATTCACTCACTCACTCTCATTGTACATAGTCAGTGTACTGTTGTAATTTGTCTTGAGAAATGGAAAGTTATAATTTGCAAATTTTGTCCACCAGACAATGTAGTATGTATCAAGAATTTGATTTAAAGAAATGGCTCCACACTTGATGTATTTCGATTTGACCTACAGCAAATCTGCAGATTAGTGGGTTTTTCAAATGCAAGTTCTCAAACGGTTACATTTGATCCCCCCAAAATAATCCTTAATATATGCGGTTTCAGTATAGCTGTAGTGTGTAATATAAATCCTCTATAAATCCTCAGTTATAGACTCAAAAGTGAGATGTGAGAAGCTGAATGTAGGGGCATCACACCTGCCAGCCAAAGTGAGCGTGTGCTTTGAAGATAGTTTGATTACAGTCAATTTTGATGCTCTCTGCTGATGCGAGCAGGAAGATTTGTCTATATACAGAAACAGCACATAGGTGTGGTTTTATACAATTCATTCTTACATACAATTATAATTTGAAACTGCAAACAAACTGTGTGGAAATCTGCCATGAACTTCAGTTGTAGGTATTTGGTGGAACCACCCCAGCAGTAGCTTGTATGTGATATAAACATATGAAGTGTTTTAAATTTGTTCTGTGATGTTTATTGCTGTTACAATCTCTGTAGATTATATTATTGATATAATATTGTTTTGGATTGTAGAGAAAGTGCAGGAATCAAAGCCAATTCAAGCTTTATGTTTAAAGATAAATTATTTATGGCCTCCATGAATGAAACATTAATGTAACATACATGTTACAGAAAGCCTATTTTGCTACATGCAGTCTTTTTTCACAAGTGAATTTCTGAGATGTCAATGACCTTTCTATGACCATTAGGGTTTTTAAAAAACATTTTGATTTAGATTGATTTGTTAATGAATCATTTGGACCTTTCTATGAACTGCTTTGACTGATTCATACTAAAGAACCTACTCATAAGAATGATTCAGTTTGCTCTGCAAACAATTTTTACCTTACACAAGTGCTATTTAGCTAAGTGAAGTATAAAATGTATATTCAGTACACAAAACACAATTTTAAAGTTCACTAAAATTTCAAGTTTTTCCAAGACCGTGAAAACCATGTACATGGGGAAGTTTAGGTCAAGAAATACACAAATTCATTTTCAAATACTGATGCAGTGGTGATTCAGCGATGATAATAATAACATTACATTTTCAATTACTCATCTAATGCAGCATTTAAATCATTTTGAGCCCTAAACAACAGGATATAAATCACAAGTTACTGAGTGTATACAAAGGAGCTGTTTACACATGTAAAGGAGACCCTTCAGATCTATTATCACTCAGGACAATGAAAGACAGGCTGCTGAAGAGTTAATAAAGACCACCAAAGCAAACACCTTGATTTATTTCTGAGCCACTTCCATTGAAAGCAATAATCTGATCAGTCATTAATGTGATTTTCCTCAACTCACTCTCTCTCTCTCTCTCTCTCTTAGTCTCTCAGTCTCTCAGTTTTACAAAACGACTATCAACACATACTGTTTTAATGTGACTAAGATGAAACATCAAAATACAGCTGATTTGATTTTACTTTTGTGGGAACAGAATGTCTCATCAAACTTATCTGACCAGGAGGTTAATGATTGGCCCATTAGATTCACTCACTGAGGCTGAATCTTTTGGTTTGTGTGTTATTCAGTCAGTCCAAAGCTATAATTAATAATCATTTGGCTACATACTAAATGTCACGTTTCGCATTCGTGTGCCTGTGTTGCATAAGAAAAATATGATAAACACATAAGTGACAAAGTATTAGAGTGATTCAGGTACATTCATTTTAAGTCAGTTAATCATCACATTCGTCACTCCCCCTCCTATACCTAAACATTACATTATAACTTGTAATCATAGTCCATCAGAGAAAAATGGCAATCATTTTTGAAAATAAAGGAGAAAATGTATAAATAATCTAATAAATTTGTCAAATTAATAATTATTAATAATTAACTGTTACAAGAGTGCATACATTTATAACCTGCTGACAAAAAAATAAATAAAGTAAGGTGATTTGCTGGTCTTAGTTGGTTTAATATGGTCTCCTAGACTGGCCAAGCTGGTGCTGCAGCTAGTTAAGCTGATTTACACCAGCGAGACTAGTAGAAAAGTGCCCAAAACCCGTTTAAAACCATAAGGCAGACTAGCTTTATCAGCATGCTTAAAAAATGAAGACCAGTAATCCAGTTTGAGCTAGTATACGTTGTTGTTGTTGTTGTTTTTTTTTAGCAGGGACAGGGTTAAATTTCGAATTACACTAAAGACTGACATTAAAGTATTAACTTAACAGTTATAAAAAGCATCGCGTCGCTCAGGTATGATTCCGCCTCTGTTGACCCCCTCTTCCTCTTCCTCCTCATCATCATTCATCAATATCAACGTTCTAAATAATCACGAACACAAATAGCTTGTTTTATTCCAGCTCCTATGTGACCAAAGTGATATGTAGAGGTGATAATGCGATGTCCACTCTCATGTTAGCACGTAGGCACATCGCATGAAAAACTCTCATAAAGAGGGCAAACGAGACAGGAAAACGGTGCACCAGTATGTGAGAGGACGAGGCTGTGACACGAATGAACACACGCATGGCTTTATATCGTCTTTTAACCATAATGGGCTTTCAGCAGTCGTACGCAAAGAGTGAATGAAGGGCAAACACATCAATGTTGTTCACTAATGTGTGTTTGCACTCGGTGACTGTTTAGTGTGTGTTGGGATTGTTCTGAAGCGTATGTCACACTCGCTCTCCTTTCTCGATCGCGTCTCTATATCGATAAATTCACACCCCCTGTTGATCTAATGAATGATAGTGCACACTTCTTCTGTAACTATTGTGTGTTTTGCGTGTTGTGTGAATGTCCAGGACATTATGAAGATGTGGTTTTAATCTCTCTATCTCGGAACCGTGCCGAAATGTTTCGCGCAGTCTGAGTGGCTGTCGCGGGCTGTCACTCAAGCGTACGGCCAATCACAACTGTCCTTACATGAAAACTATATTTTCACTCACTGCATGTACAGTACACTGTATGTTGGAAAAAAGTGAACAGAGAAAGACACCATCGAAGAGGTAAGAGAGGTGGACAACGGACCTGTTAAGTCACTTTGGGGGCCTGTTGCAGGTAAGTGGCGACGCACATGCACTGTTAGACTTTATTTTACTGGCGCGACGGCGATCTGACACTAATATACAACATCCAGGAAGCTCTATAGATAGTGGTTCTGTGATCAGAAAAGCATTCCCAGCATGGTGGTGTCATCCTTTAGAAGTAGGTGCTGTAAATCAACTTAAATGCAGCGCAAAAGTTTAGGGAGAATGGCTTGACGTAAACCCTGTTGATGAATCCGGTTTGAAATGAAAGGTGTGTTTTGAAACAAGGTGACTGGTCTAAGCTGCTGTACCATCTTAGACCAGCAACAAACCAGCTATCAGTCGTTCATACCAGTTTAAGGTGGTCAGGCAGGATTTTGAAACATTTCTAACTGGTCATTAAGCTGGTGGACCAAGTTAGACCAGCAACAAACCAGCCACTAGTCAGTTATACCAGATTAAGTCAAGCATCTTTTTGCAACATTGCTGGCTCATCTAAGATGGTCAATAAGCTTTTGAGCTACCAACTGGGCACATGAGATGGTCAAGCTGGTTTTTGGAACATGGTGACTGGTCAACTAGCTAATTATGAAAACAAAAATATGATATGAAGAAAACAATATAAATATTATAGCTGATGGTCAGTCTTATATGAGCAACAAACCATCTATAAGTCATTCTTATCATCTTAAGGCGGTTAGTTAAGTTTTTGCAACACAGTAGCTCATTTCGAGCTAGTCTAAGATGATCGTTAAGCTGGTACACCAGCAACAAACCAGCTACCAGCTGGTCATGTGAAGTGGTTTTTGGAACCTGATTACTGGTGAACCAGCTAATTAAGATAATGATGATATACACAAGTTAGTCCAAAACAGCCAAACGCTGCACATCAACTAACTAGATGTGTTTTGGAGCATGGTAGCTAGTTTCAAGATGGTGTAAGGTTGTCATTAAGCTTTTTAACTAGCAACAAACCAGCATCCAGCTGTTTATGTGAGGTGGTTTTTGGAAACTGATAACTGGTAAACCAGCTTATTATTAATGAAATGATACAGTCAGCTTCAAGTCAGTCCAAAACAGCCAAATTTTGTCCATAAACTAACTAGATGTAATTTGGAGCAAAGTAGCTAGTTCCTAGGTTGTATAAGATGGTCATTAAGCTCTTTAATCAGCAACAAACCAGTAACCAGCTGGTCATGTGAAGTGGTTTTTGGAACCTGGTTACTGGTAAACGAGCTAATTATGATAACGAGGATATAGTCCAGTTTAGTCTAAAACAGCCTTACATTGCGCAAACACTAACTAGATGTGTTTTGGAGCATGGTAGCTAGTTTCTAGGTGGTGTAAGATGGTCATTAAGCTCTTTAACTAGCAACAAATCAGCTTCCAGCTGGTTATGTGAGGTGGTTTTGGAACCTGATGACTGGTAAACCAGCTAATTATTAATTAAATTATATACTCAACTTCAAGTTAGTCCAAAACAGCCACATTTTGTGCAGAAACTAACTAGATGTGTTTTGGAACATGGTAGCAAGTTTCTAGGTGGTATTAAATGGTTATTAAGCTCTTTATCCAACAACAAACCAGCTACCAGCTGATCATGTAAGGTGGTTTTTGGAACCACATTACTGGTGAACCAGCTAGTTATGATAATGATGATATAGTCGAGTCAGTGCAAAACAGCAACACCTTGCACAGAAACTAACTAGATGTGTTTTGGAGCATGGTAGCTAGTTTTTACCTACTATAAGATGGTCATTAAACTCTTTAACCAGCAACAAACCAGCTACCAACTGAAATGTGAAGTGGTTTTTGGAGACTGATTACTGGTGAACCAGCTAATTATGATAATGATGATACAGTCAAGTTAGTCCAAAACAGCCGTACGTTGCACATAAACTAACTAGATGTGCTTTGGAGCATGGTAGCTAGTTTCTAGATGGTGTAAGATGGTCATTAAACTCTTTAACTAGCGAAACAAACAGCTACCAGCTGGTTATGTGAGGTGGTTTTTGGAACTTGATGACTGGTGAACTAGCTAATTATAATAATGATGATATAGTCAAGTCAGTGAAAATAGCCAATAACTGTGCACAAACTAACTAGATGTGCTTTGGAGCATGGTAGCTAGTTTCTAGCTGCAATAAGATATTCATTAAACTCTTTAACCAGCAACAAACCAGCTACCAACTAGTCATGTGAGGTGTTTTTTAGAACCTGATTACTGGTCAACCAGCTAATTACGATAATAATGATATAGTCAAGTCAGTCAAAAATAACCAATAACGGTGCACAACTAACTAGATGAGTTTTAGAGCATGTTAGCTAGTTTCTAGCTCCTATAAGATGGTCATTAAACTCTTTAACCAGCAACAATCCAGCTCACAGCTGGTAATGTGAGATGGTTTTTAGAACCAGATTACTGGTCAACCAGCTAATTATAATAATGTTGATATAGTCAAGTCAGTCCAAAAACAGACACATATTGCACAGAAACTAACTAAAAGTGTTTTGGATCATGGTTGCTAGTTTCTAGGTGGTATAAGATGGTCATTAAACTCTTTAACCAGCAAACAAACCAGCTACCAACTGATAATGTGATGTGGTTTTTAGAACCTGATTACTGGTCAGCCAGGTAATTATGATAATAATGAGACAGTCAAGTCAGTCAAAAATAACCAGTAACTGTGCACAAACTAACTAGATGAGTTTTTGGAGCATGGTAGCTAGTTTAAAGCTAAACACTTTAACCAGCAACAATCCAGCCACAGCTGGTTTTTAGAACCTGATTAATGGTCAACCAGCTGATTATGATAATGATGATATAGTCAAGTCAGTCCAAAACAGCCAAATATTGGGCCTCATTTATAAATCAACTTACAACAGAGTTCACATGTGCTTCTTGAAACATTCGCATGCCACCAATCTCGTCGTATGAATGATTGTATGTTGATAAATGTGGCAGCTGAAAACAATTGACGTCACGTCCCTAAAAACAGTGAATAGGCCTACGGAATACAAGCATCGAGCTAAAATGAATAAATGAGGAAAGCGAAACTAAACCGCATTGGGCTCACAAGCCTCTCTCGTCGACATCCAAATGTTGTCATTTTTTGCCATGTTGCCATTTGGTTGCTAAAGTGTTATCCATGATGTAAACAAGTCTTTGTACTTCACATAAATGAACAAAATGCTGTCATTATAAAATTCTCTGAAATTATCTATGCTGCACGCAAATTCAGGCTAACTCAAAAACTTGCGTGCACAAGCTTAGACTTGATGTGAGATTTGATCGTAGCCACTGCTCACGTTCCATATTGATAAATTCCAAGTTTTGTGTAGAAACAACTGTACAACAAATTTTCTGTCATACGTTTGTTTCATAAATGAGGCCCACTGCGCAGAAACTAGAAGTGTTTCGGATCAAGGTAGCTAGTTTCGAGTATAAGATGGTCATTAAGCTCTTTAACCAGCAAACAAACCAGCTACCAGCTGGTAATGTGAGGTGATTCTTAGAACATGATTACTAGTAAACAAGCTAATTTTAATAAAGATGATATAGTCAAGTCAGTCAAAAATAGCCAATAACTGTGCACAAACTAACTAGATGTGTTTTTGGATTCTAGCTGATACACTGTAAGATGGTCATTAAACTCTTTAACCAGCAACAAACCAGCTACCAGCTGGTAATGTGAGGTGATTCTTAGAACATGATTACTAGTAAACAAGCTAATTTTAATAAAGATGATATAGTCAAGTCAGTCAAAAATAGCCAATAACTGTGCACAAATAACTAGTTGTGTTTAGAAACATGGTAGCTGGTTCATAGCTGATTGTCATTAAGCTCTTTAACCAGCTACAAATCAGTTACCGGCTGGTCATGTGAGGTAGTTAAGCTGGTTTTCGGAGCATAGTGACTGATCAACCAGCTAGTTGTGATGATGAGATGATATAAGTGAATCCATAACAGCCACAAACTGCACAAACTAGATGTGTTTTGGAGCAAGGTAGCCGTTTCTGTGTCTGTTATGGTCTGTGATGGTCATTAGCTGGTCAAAGCTTGTGAACCAGCAGCAAACCAGGTACCAGCTTGTCATAAGGTGGCCAAGCTTATTTATGGTCAACGCAGCTGCCACGTTATAAAACACTGTTATAAAACACAGGTATGATAATAGACTTGATTTTCTAACTGAACACCGACTGAATGATGATGATGATGATGTGACACGGTAGGCCAGTGAGTCCAGCGCTGTGAACATCCAAACACTGTGCACACGAGCTTCATAACAGAGCAGTCAGTGGGAACACTTGAACGCACGGAGGGGGAGGAGGGCTGCGAGAGAAAACAAACCGAGAAAATTGTTCGCCTGAAACGAAAGTATCAATATCAAAGTGGCATTCCGGCCCCCACCGTTATTCGTTTTCGGAGTGATCGGCGCGATTGCGATGTAGTTTTGTCGACTTCACGTTGCGGTGTTGCTCCTTTCCAAGCATCCGGTAAAAAATAATATAAGTGTCTGTGGGGCTACTGTACGGACGGCCAGTGCAGAACTGTTCTGATGTGTCAATAAGTTTGCGGCTGGAATGAGAAGGCCCTGGCGTTTCGACCGGATTTCAGGGGTAAGTTTGCGTTCACAGATGCCGCGATGACTGAAAACTTGGACATATTTTGTGTGCGAAAAGCCCCGAGTTTCGATTGATCGGGCGCTCGCTCTTAGACAGTGCGAAATTCGTGCCAGTTTGTTGTGCTTCGGCATAAACAACTTTGGCGTTCGCCGTGTTTGACACCTGCTCTCACCGAACATCAGGCTTTCTGTGAAATTCACGACGATTTAACATGTACGACCGACCGTGCGATTATTGCATATGGGTCTGCTAATGACACGTTCAGGCGAGCTAGAGCGATCTCGCATCACAGGGGCTAGCAGGCTAGCCAGCTACTTTTATTCTATCTGACTAAACGGAGCGAGAAACCCGAGCATAAAACCGTCTCATCTGAAAAGTCTGCCCCGAAAACCCCTAGTTTAAGTAATGAAAGCTCGTGGAGGGGGATCTCTCTCTGAAAATGCCCTGGCGGAGTTTGACAGGAGTGAGATTTATACTTCATCTTCCCCAAAGCAAGATGGACTCTCGGCTGTCTGTCTTGTCAGAGCCCAGATCGACATTTTGCACCGAGATGCAAACCGAGCACAGTTCAAATAAGGGGTCAAACGAGTTATGAAATGAGCTCGATGGGCTTAAATAATCGGAAGATATCGTCGACATGGTGCTTTGTAGAGTTCTTGATTCGGTGATCGAGAGTTCTGCAGAGACACACACACACGGCGAGAGCACCGCTCTCAGGCTGTACCTGAAAACTAAACGCTGCAATACAGTATATACCGTCCATCCACTCGACGAAACTGTGTCGGATGTGCTTTAATAAGACCTACGTGAACGAGCCGAAGTATGGCAAGCCTCCTTAACAGTTGTTACAGCTTGCATCTTTATTAATGTCACAAAGGTCGTGTTGTTTCAATTCACAAACAACTTCATTAGATGTCAGTGCATATGTCAATAAAACGGTGTTCACACTGACAAAGATCTGCAATGGAAGAGCAACAGGAAGTCATTCATTCAACATGACTGCTTATGACCACTGGCAATGCGAAAAGTTAAGAAGTGCTCCATTTTGTCCAGACAAGCAGCGATGCGACTAAAAGTTCAGAATAGGACCGCGACTGGAAACCATCAGTACAGCGACTCGGTGACCTTCTGCGATTTAATCGTTCTTAGTGTCAACGACCTTTTGCTGCTGTGTGAGCATGTTCAGCGAAAAAAATTCCAATGAAAGAGTAGCGACTCATCTGTACTTCCATATTGTGATGTACGTCGCAAAAGAAAAATGTATGGATGGGGATTTGGTTTAATTTGTCAGATGATTAGTGAATTTTGAGATATGGGTGTTGCGTTCGAAAGTCGAAACAGATGAACATGCGCTTGTAGGGGCTGGTTTGAGCAGACTAAATGATTGGAGAAATCCGATATACGTCACTAGCGAGAAATATGTCATTTTGAGGAAGGATTTAGATATGGTATTTTGATTGAACATCAAAAGGTCAGAAAAAAATTAAACGCGTACAGATGAATTGTTAACAATAACATCTATAACATGCATTTAGAGAAGGTAAACTTTAATTTCATGTCTCTTGGCAGCAAGATAATCTTTGAAGACTGCAATTTTCTGATGTTTCTCACGATTTTAAAAGTAATTTAAAAATTGCGTTGTGTGACAGTTAATTATGATTTGGGAAGTTGTTTACTAGTAGCCACTTGTGTAACTACTTAGATAGTACTAGCATCTATTAGTAAGTGGCTAAATTATACGGATATAAATTATATCAGGTATCGGTGATCCAAATCTGAGATTGCGTGTATACTATTCGGTGTTATTGTCAAGCTCCACGAAAGCCACAAACACATTATAAAGCACAATAATTTCAGGTGTTCTGAAGCGTTTTATAGTTTAATGGGAGGTACAGCTGAATATTTAAGTTGTTAAATTCAAGTTCATGTAAATTCTTTTCTCCGCTTTGGATGTCTGTCATCCTCCATTCAGCATTCAAATTGCGTGACGCGTTTGGTTACGACAGTCAAGACGATGAAACTCGCTCTATATTTGGAGCATTTCATATTATAATGCTTTTGCGCAATGAAAGATTATTAATAGCCTTTCTTGCTCGTCTCATCGCTCATATGGTGCTGCCTCATTACTGTGCTATACATTTAAAAGAAATGTTTGTTTTTTTATTTTATAGTGTATTTTAGAGTATATTTATATATAAATATATTACTTGTTTTTTAAAAATGTATTTTACAACAATACCAAAAGCAATGTGCATAATTTTGCTAGATTTAGTCGTACACTTATTCACTTTTATTTGTTCCCCACTAAATGTTTTTTTTTTTTTTGTTTACAAATTTTAGGTTTTATAAAATTGTGCACTCATGATTTTTCTAGAGTAACATTGTTACTGAAGTATTCACTCACCTAGTTTATAATAGTATTTTTGTCATAGATTATAACTATATATTCATTCATTTGTTGTTTGTCTTTACAATAAAGTTATATATTTAGTGGATTATGTGTAACATAAAAGAGTGATGATCAGGTCAACATACATTGAGGTAAAAAATTCAACACTGATTAAAAAAAACAAAACTGTGCTGTATCGGATCGGTATCGGCAGATACTCTGAATTATTGGTATCGGATCGGGAACGCTTCTGAAAAAGTGGTATCAAGCCAGCCCTACTAAATTACAGATACTGTGATTGTTGAAATAAGAACAAATAAGAACTTTAATCAAATTAAATGAGTTAAATGGTTAAATTGAAAAGGATAGTCACTACTGGACTATTTACTAGTAATCTGAAAATTGTTGTCCATTTACTTTGTGGCATTTTGTAATAGTAGCATTAAAAAACAAGTATTAGTAAATAATATACTTTGTAATGAATAAATGTTACAACAGCTTGCCATAACTGTTTTTGAATGAATTCAATGTATGCTGTGAGCTATGTCATAACTTTATGCTTCATCAACAACACCGGTGCCACCTTAGATTGAAGCTGTAGAGGTGCACCTATGCCTAGCTAATCCACAACATAGTTAAAATGTTGCTGACCGCTGAGGTCGGACTCGGGGCAACGTTATGTGGTGCATTTGGCTTTGCTTTCGACGATTTATTCCTGTACTGAGGGCACAGTGTTTTTTTGTTTCACTTTGTAGGTCATCTTCATCGCATGATACAGCCTGACTGACAGATCCATCCTCATCTTTCAAATACCGTATTTCCATATTCTGTGGCTCTGTAAGTACGCCTTCACTTCATGCCATGTGTTTTTCCTCTTCATCAGTTGTTATATCTCTTAGATTCACAGACTAATTGGGATCTGATGCCTTAACATCACGGATCAAACACTCATTACATCACAGATTTTAAGCTCGCGTCTGTACATAATCACCTGCTTATTGGGTTGTGCTCAATCCGAGATAAAACACATATTCATTCTTCAACCTTTTATCATGCAAAGAGCCAGTCTGTTCAAACATGGTCTACTTTCCTGAATGACTGCATCAATAACAAATTGTACTTTTGATCATCATATAATGGCATATTAGAAAATTCATAGCATGTTATTCCTTTAACCCATCCATTGTAATCTGTAAAGAATAGACTATAAATACCGCATTGTTCTTGGTATGGAAACCAGGCTTGATGACATTGTCATGAATATCTAAAACAGAACAAAAGCAAATTTTCTGATTTTAATCGATTTGTTTTTATAAAAATAACTATTTAAAGTGTGCTATCTGATATTTTTGACTTGTAGTTCAGAAAAAGATTATGACCTTTTGGCCTTTCAGCACGTCATGCAGATTTTGAATATTTAAAAAAAAAAAAAAATTGTCATGAAAATCCAAAATTGTAGCTTGAAAGGAGAAGTCCACTTCCAAAACAAAGATTCACGTATAATGTACTCACCCCCTTGTCATCCAAGATGTTCATGTCTTTCTTTTTTCAGTCCTAAAGAAATAGTTTTTTTGAGGAAAACATTTCAGCATTTTTCTCCATATAATGTACTGATATGGTGCCCCGATTTTTGAACTTCCAAAATGCAGTTTAAATGCGGCTTCAAACGATCTCAAATGCGGTTGTAAACGATCCCAGTCGATAATTAAGGGTCTTGTCTAGCGAAACGATCGTCTATTTTCATAAAAATAATACAATTTATATACTTTTTAATCTTGTGTTGTCTTACTCTGCCTGAACTTTGTTTTTTTCTGGTTCATGACAGTTAGGGTATGTCAAAAAACTCCTATCTCATGTTCTCCCTCAACTTCAAAGTCGTTCTGTATCGCTGTTTTACCTTTTTTGTTAACGGTGTTTGATCTTCTTTGCATGTTCACTTTGCAAAGACTGTGTCAGTACTTCTGCAGCGATGTAGGATGATTTTGAAATGATTTTCGAAGTTGAGGGAGAAAATACGATTGGAGTTTTTCAACATACCCTATCTGTCTTGAGCCAGAATACACAGAGTTCAGGGAGAGCGAGACAAGACGAGCGTTTGAGATTAAAAAGTATTTAAATTGTATTTTTTGAATGATAATAACCGGTCGTTTCGCTAGATAAGACCCTTCTTCCTCGGCTGGACTTGTTTACAACCACATTTAGGATCGTTTGAAGCCGCATTTAAACTGCATTTTGGAAGTTCAAACTCGCGGGCACCATAGAAGTCCAGTATATGGAGAAAAATCCTGAAATATTTTCCTCAAAAAACATAAATTCTTTACGACTGAAGAAAGAAAGACATGAACATCTTGGATGACAAGGTGGTGAGTACATTATATGTGAATCTTTGTTTTGGAAGTGGACTTCTCTTTTAAGTTGTATAAAGTTGATTTTCTAATATTAAAGTTAATACAAAAATTATTCTAAAATTTGAGATATGAAATTCCAAAAGTGAATGAGTTTAAGCAGCAATAGAAAAGTTTTTCCATCAATTTTCTAAGATTTACCAAGAAGAAAATAACAATGATTTTTAAGAAAAAATGTTTTCGATGCCTTTTTAAATTGAATCACAGGTAAATCAGGTAAATACAGGTATATCACAGGTAAATGCAGTTTCTTAGGACAAAAGAAGGATTAAAGTGCAATTAATTTATGGATGATTTTGCTATTTAAGGTATTTTTTTTTTTAAATAATAGTCTAATAATGCAAACCTCCAAGTTCACTAATGGTATTTACATATGATTACCAAAACTGCTGTTGTTTTCTAAACCTTTCCTCTTAGACAGTATCAGCTGTTGTAGGTTTTCACTGCATTTATCAAATGTGCATCATTAAAGTTTGATTTCATCCTATTATTTCTGCTAGTAAAACATGCACACCTGAATATTGATTCAGGTGAAGCAGCCTTGTTTACACCTGAGGCTTGGAGCCACATTTCTGGCCTGTATAATTACATTCTGCCAGATCAAACTGTCAGAGATAGATATTGCGATGAGAAACTTTGACACACCTCTGCAGTGTAAAAGTCCTACTATCCTGTTTATGATGTATCTTTCATGATCTAATAAAATGTCATAATGTAATGTACATCTTTATGAGTTATAATATGCTTATTTTACAGTCTTCAGACAATAATGAGGCATTAAGGTGCCCCAAATCAGATCTTAGATCTTGAAGCTATCTGTCATTATCTACCCTGTTTAGCTTTCTGTTTGCTATTCAAATAAAGTAGAGCTAAATTTATGTTAGGATTATGATTAATGTCATGCACCAGAGTTACATTGAAATAAATATTGCCATTTGTTTATTCTTGGATGTCAGTTAAATATACATAGATTAAAATAGATTTCATTGCTTTAAACATAGAGTTTTTGGACAGTCTTGGTTCAGTGAGGATTTAAACTTGTTTCATTCAAATTTGGGAATTTAGATATAATTTGTTTTTGAAAATTGTCCTTGTGCGACAAGTGCATGAGAGTACATAACATAGAAGGTCAGAGAATACATGCAAACATAAAATTGTAATGTCAAAATTTTTAATTTTATCATGAAGACATTCACTTTTCACACAGATTTCCTTTGACAGTAAGAATTACTTTCAATGTAAACACGATTTTTGCTTATTTTTTTTATGTACTCTGTTACAAGCCAGAATGATTTTTTGTGGCCATCAACAGCATGCCACTACTCCATTTCTTTAATATTAATCTTTTATAATTTACATTCCCACAACCATGACTCATAGTATGGGTCAAATATTTTAGTTGATAAGGTTTGGGATTTTCTTGCAAATTGATGACGCAATCTCACCCATGTGAAATATTTTTTTTCCCAATGTGTTTTTTATCCTCATTTGACAATGTAGGCTCCTGTAATGTCTGTTTTATTGCACTTTATCAGGCCATCATTCACTAAGAAGGGCTATTGCCACTCAGACTGAACACCCATTAGTGCATACAGTGACTGGTCATAAAGGGAAGAACTGCTGTCCTGCAAGACCTGATTGGTTTCAGTCAAGTGGCCCGTGTACAGTTTTACCTGCAGTAGCGGAGAACTTTTGTTTCCAGAGAAAGAACATTGACAAGAATAGTTTGACTATAAATGTTTTTCTGTAGACCACGAAAGGAGATGGATGTCTTGAACTACTTTTTACTACCCCTTAAAAAAAATAAATATACTACACTTTAAATATCTTACATATAAAGACCGACATTATTCAAATATCATACAATCCTCATCAGTAGTGACATTAAAACACATTTTAGGCTTAATATTAAGAAATGTGCATTGTGTGCAAGTAGTACTCCAAATGAAGTTTAATTATAATTTTTATATCAAGAAGTCTCAAGCGATATGTAAGTAAATATGTTTTTCGTTTTAAACTATACTTAGTATAAAATAAATATATTTGAAATGTATTTCCATCACCCTATTTTTATGCACATTTTTAAGTAACGCATCAGGAATGAGTGATGGAAATGCTTTAATTCGCAAAAAGGTTTTGCGCTTGCTTGAGGTGACTTTTGACTTGTGCAAAAAAGGGTTAATGCGAATAATGATAGAATGAAATGCATTTGCAGAATAAATTCAAAAGTTATGTGATTTTTGCGCAACGGGACGGCATAGTTTGACTAACTAGCGGATCAGTCTTGTTGCACAGCATCTGAAATGTTGTGATGTTTATTCTTAAATGCCCGAACAAAGTCTGTCATCAGAGTATTTTATAATTGCCTCCCAGAACTGTCTTACACGACTGTGTTCCCAAACAGCAAGCATCCGCTTTCGAAAGCAATGACCGCATTTGTTGTGTTTCGTCTGCTCGCTCTGAGGCGCAAGTAATTTATTATATATGAAAATTATTATATTCAGTGGCTTCTCCTATGTTTCTTAGTGATGTTTAGTGCCAGTTTATCAGGAAGTTACGATTTTGTTCTCTTTGACTCGTTGTTAAAGTTAAATTCACAACTTTGGCTTGAAACTGTCTGCTTATGTTGTATGGAAAACAGTAGCATAAACAGCCTCAAAACATCTCCTTTTGTGTGCCAAAGAGTGAAAAATTGGATTGAAATTGCATGACATGAAAACATTTTTATTCATTTAATGTAGAAATCAATTAGCAAACAAATAAAATGTTAATGTTTATTTTAATTTTTATTTTGTTTTCTACAGAAAAACAAACCCATTAGATTAATTGTCATTATTTTATTCACAGTTATAGTTTTTAGTCACAAATCATCATATACAGTTGAAGTCAACAGTTTACATACACCTTGCAGAAAACTTTTTAAATTTGAAGATCAGGGTAAATTTAACTTATTTTGTCTTATGGGAAACATGTAAGCATCTTCTGTAGCTTCTGAAGAGCAGCACTAAATGAAAAAAATAAATATTTAGGCAAAATAAGAAAAATGTACACATCTTCATTCTGTTTACACCTCCGGCTCTTAATGCATCAACATCGTGTTTCCTTCTGAAGCATCATTGAGCGTTTGAACCTTCTGTAATAGTTGCATATGAGTCCCTCAGTTGTCCTCAGTATGAAAAGATGGATCTCAAAATCATACAGTCATTGTCAGAAAGGGTTCAAATACACAAAAATGCTGAAAAACCAAAGAATTTGTGGGACCTGAAGAACAGCCAGCAGTTTAACTGTTAAGGACAAACAAGGGACTTATGAACAACTATCACTAAACAAACAAACAAAAAAATAGCTGTGAATCATTCAGGTAACATCACAGTATTAAGAATCAACGGGGTCATTATTATAAATTCAACTATTATTATGTCTTGTGGACTGTATGTAAACATCTTTTATGTAAAATATCTTATTCAGGTCAGTACTAAATAAAAAATAATATGCATTTTGTATGATCCCTCTTATTTTGATAAAAATAATTAACATTTTGCAGATTCTGCAAGGTGTATGTAAACTTTTGACTTCAACTAGTTTGTGAGAATTTTCTGTGTTGACAGTTGTAGTTTTTTTATTTCTTTTTGTGGAGTTTTTCCTTGCTACTCATGTTTAACTCAATAAATTTTAGATTAATCAGTTGTTTTTAGTACAGTGACAATATAAAATAATATTAGATATTTTATTCAAACAGTATGAATTGTTCTTTATTTACATGGAAATATGTAGTTGTATTTAAAACAATCATCACATTTGTCATGAAAAAGCATGAAAATCATTTGGTTAAAGGACTTTTAGATCTGCTTATAACCTGCTCTTTTTTTGAGTTCTCACATTAAAGGAGAAGTCCACTTCCAAAACAAAGATTCACATACAATGTACTCACCCCCTTGTCATCCAAGATTTTCATGTCTTTCTTTCTTCAGTCGTAAAGAAATTATGTTTTTTGAGGAAAACATTTTTCTCCATATAATGGACTGATAAGGTGCCCTGATTTTGAACTTCCAAAAAGCAGTTTAAATGTGGCTTCAAACGATCCCAAATGTGGTTGTAAACGATCCCAGCCGAGGAGGAAGGGTCTTATCTAGTGAAACGATCAGTTATTTTCATTTAAAAAAAATTTAAAACTTAAAAAAAAAAAAAAAAACTTGTCTTGCCTTGCTCGTGCGCTTGTCTTGCCTTTCTCTCCATGAGCTCTGTGTATTCTGACTCAAGACAATTAGGGTATGTTGAAAAAAAACTATTTCTCCCTCAACTTAAAAAATCATTTTAAAATCATCCTACGTCACTGCAGAAGTTCCGACCCAGTCATTGCAACGTGAACATGCAAAGTGTAACGCGTTGTTTGGGTGAGAAACAGGAAGGAGGTAGAAAGTCCCTGCAAACACAGTATTTAATAAATCCAGAGAAAACAGAAAACAACCGCTTAAATTACAACAGAGACAGGACCAAGAAACTATGGAAGCGCAGGGCTATAAGTACTAACTTAAATGAGGGACTAATGAGGATAATAAACAAGGGACAGGTGAATGGAATGAGAATCAGGAAACACAAGGAAAACTAAGTCAGGGGAAAAAACACAATAAAGACAGAACTCAAAGCACAATAGACATGTAACAGATTGGCCCCTCCCGGGAAGGTGCGTGCCGTGCCGTAACATATCCATCGGGGAGGGGGACGGGCGCCCTCGAGGCTGGTGCAGGGCAAACATAGGACAGAGATAAGGAAGGCCTCCAGGGCAGAGCAGGGAGCTCAGGAGACCATGGTGGGTCAGGGAGCTCGGGGGGCCATGGCGGAGCAGACAGTTCAGGAGGCCATTGTGGATCAGGGAGCCATGGCAGAGCAGACAGTTCAGGAGGCCATGCCAGATCAGGGAGCTCGGGGAGTAATAGTGGAACAGACAGTTCAAGGAGCCATGGCGGGTCAGGCAGTCCAGGAAGCCATGGTGGAGCAAGTAGTTCAGGAGGCCATGGCTGGACGGCCTCCGTGGCCTTAGCCTCTGGCCCGACCACTATGGCCATGGGAATATAGGCTCCCCCCTCCAAAAGTTTCTGGGGGAAATTTAAAGGTCCACAGGCCTGAAAGAGTTCAGGAGGAGCAGGCTCTGGAGGAGCGGAGACAACGCAGAGAGCATAGGGGCAAAGAACTCTGGCGGAAGTGCCATATCCAGTAGCGTAGGAGCGGACTCTGGAGGGCACGCTGGAGCGGACTCTGGCCCTTGAAAAGGGCAGGTGGAACAGAACCATTGGAGTGGTATGTGGAGGGAGCTGGTTTATGGTGAGCTGGAGCATGTGCACACTTCCAGATAGGAGGAGTATTAGAATCCTCCAAATCAACAAAATACTTGGAACCATTAAATCAAGAACATAATTTATAAAATCTGCTACAGGTGTATAACAATCATTAGGAGACAGGAATCGTTACAAATTATCATCGTCCAGTCCCATTCGCGTTAAGCATGTGTTCACTCCAGCTCACCAGATGGAAAACACTCAGGAACTCCACCTAGGAACTCCACCTAAACACCTTGCTGGATGTTTAATATAAAGTCCTCAGCCCCCTTCATTTTTTGAGGGTCCTGTCTTCTGTAATGCGTTATTTGGGTGAGAAACACGAAGGAGGCAGAAAATCCATGCAAACAGAATATTTAATAAATCCAGAGAAAACCGAGAAAACAACCACTTAAATCACAACAGAGACAGGTCCAAGAAACTATGGAAGGGCAGAGCTATGAGTACTAACTTAAACGAGGGACAGGTGAATGGAATGAGAATCAGGAAACACAGGAAAACTAGGTCAGGGGAAAAAACACAATGAAGACAGAACTCAAAACACAAAAGACACGTG
>JAHKKF010511046.1:0-12615 GCA_019740295.1 Labeo calbasu
CACTGTGTCTACCAGTATATCATCCTCGCCTATATATTTACAATTTTTCACTATACATGGTAAGGTAACTTACAGTTTAACCAATTAACAGGTTTTTACACTATAATTTCACACTTTAATATAGAAATAAATATATAGGATTTGGCAAACTGGCAACCTTTTGTGACCAGGTTTGTGAGTTTCAAGATATAAACTCACAATTCTGAGACCAGTCTTTTTCCCCTCAAAATTGGACCTTATAACTTGTAATTGCGAGTTTACATCTCACAATTCAGAGAAAAAAAGTCAGAATTGTGAGATATAAACTCGCAATTGACAGAAAAAAGTTAGAATTGTGAGCCTTATAACTTTTAATTACGAGTTCATTATTTCTCGCAATTGCAAGTTAATATCTTACAGTTATGAGGAAAAAAAGTCAGAATTGCAAGATATAAATTCACAATTCTGAGAACATATTAGTATTTTTCCCCTCAAAATTGGACCTTATAACTCGCAATTGCAATTCAGAAAAAAGTCAGAATTGTGAGATATAAACTTGCAATTGCAAGAAAAAAGTTGGAATTGTGGGTTTTTATCTTGCGATTCTGTCTTCATTTCTCGCAATTGTGAGTTTATATCATGCAATTTTGAGAAAAAAAGAAAGAAAAAAAAGAATTGTGAGTTTATAACTCAAAATTGCGAGTTTATATCTGAGAAAAAGTTAGAATTGTGTCTTTATCTCGTAGTTCTGTCTTTATTTCTTGCAATCGTGAGTTTGTCATGCAATTCTGAGAAAAATTCAGAATTATGAGTTCATAAATCAAAATTGTGAGTTTATATCTCGCAATTCTGAGAAAAAAGTTATAATTGCATGAAAAAAGTCAGAATTGTGAGACATAAACTCACAATTGCAAGAAAAAAGGAATTGTGGGGTTTTATCTTGCAATTCTGTCTTCATTTCTCACAATTATGAGTTTATATCTGAGAAAAAGTCAGAATTGTGTTTTTATCTCGTAATTCTGTCTTAATTTCTTGCAATTGCGAGCTTATATCTCACAATTCTGAGGAAAAAATTCAGAATTATTAGTTCATAACTCAGAATTGTGAGTTTATATCTAACAATTCTGCGAAAAAAAGTTATAATTGCATGAAAAAAGGCAGAATTGTGAGATACAAATTCGCATTTGCGAGAAAAAAGTCAGTTTTTACCTCTCAAATCTCTTCATTTCTCGCAGTTGTGTTTATATCTCATATAATTATGAAAAAAAAGATCAGAATTACAAAATATAAACTCACAATTCTAAGAAAAAATCATTTTTTCCCCCTCAAAATTGGACCTATAAACTCGCAACTCACAATTGCAAGAAAAAAGTTAGAATTATGGGTTTTTACCTTGCAATTCTGTCTTCATTTCTCACAATTGTGACTTTATATCATGCAATTTTGAGAAAAAAAAATCAGAATTGTAAGTTTATATCTCGAAATTTTGACTTTATAACTTGCAATTGCAAGTTTATATCTTACAATTCTGAGAAAAAAAGTCATAATTACGTGAAAAAAGGCAGAATTGCGAGATACAAATTCACATTTGCGAGAAAAAGTGTTATTTTGCAGTTCTGCCTTTGTTTCTTACAACTGAGTTTGTATCTTGCAATTCTGAGAAAAAAAAGTCACAACTGTGAGATAAGTAAATAAAATGAATAAATAAATCGCAATAATCTTTTTTAGTTTTTTTATTCATTGGTGGAAACAGGTTTCCATATATATACAATATACTGCCAGTGTAAAATCTTTTTTTTGCAACCCAGGACATCTGTAAACCCTTAACTGCTGATTTCCCTGAATTGCTCAGGAGCATCAGAGTTAAGTAGGTGTATTTTGGAAACTTGACGAATCATTTTTCCCAGCAATCAGAGTGTTTCTGAGAGGAGTGACAGGAGATGTTATCAGAAGCAGACAGTGATAGATCTGCTCTCAGGTGGGTCTGCGGGATCACATGACTATAGGCTCTAATCTACCTGTTGTAGGTGGAGAGCAGACGGAGCGATAACAATTATCTTGAAGCACACAATGCCAATGCCAGTTTGTTTGCTCTTTACATCATATATCTGTCTCTTAGGTGTGGAAATACTACACATTTTAAGACGTATAAAAAAGGAACATATTAAGTCTCCTGAGCGCATCCTGAATGATAAAACAGAGGAAATGGATTCATCTTGATTTTTACTGTGACATTCACATTACCTTGTTTGCTGGAGTGAGCCGTCTCTGTTGTCATCTGTGTTCGGTGAGGCACGTGAGCACACTGTGTCTTTGTTTCCAGGCTTGTGACCTTGTAAGAAGGCAAAAAGTTAGTTTTAGGTCTTTGTAAATTTACTTTGAAAATCACTGCAGAGCCTCAACCTTTATCTGCAGTGACACTGTGGCATTTGCATCAATAGGGCTTTTTTGCGGACTAGATTAATATGACACAGATCATTGCCTACTGACCCTGTCATCACAATCTTCTTATTAGTCATGCTGGTAAATGCCACATTGTGTCTGTCACCAAAATCATCAGAAATGAGTTCCTACGTGCTAGTCGAGCAACTGCAGTTGAGATAAATGGGAACGCTAACGGATAGCTCCAGGTATTACGCTTCTTTGGTGTATGTGTAGAAATCCATCCGTCCTGTGTTTCCCCAGCAGACAGCCGTGAGAGTGTGTGCACCGTGCCAGAAAACAGCAGAAACAGAGATTTATAGCACGTTTTCAGCTTTTTGGAAACGCAGCACGGCTCCAACTGTCCTGCCAGCTGACTGTGAAAAGCCAGGGCCATTGTTCAGCGCGTCAGTCTTAGATGAAGGCGTTTAGGAGTGATTCCATGCTTACGTGCACTTTTCCATACATTAGCCCTTTATCATCTTTATTCCATTTATTTCATCGTTCATCTCAGCAGTATTCTGGAATATTTTAAGCTTCGCTTTTTTGCTGCACAGGCCATGAAATCACTTGTCCTTGAAAAAGGCTTTTTGAAGGTAATGTTGTACAGCTCAGTTCATAAAAGAGGGTTGTTAAAAGTGCATTTAATTTCCTCTCGTCTTTAATAAATACAGATGGGAGTGTTTCGGGCTGGGATAACATGGGCTGAATTTCAATTCAGTTCTCTTGTCGTCAATTAATTTCTTTTTTGTGTGTGTGTAATGATGATTCAGTTGAAGCATATACTTTTTTTTCCCATTCTATAAAAATAAAATCAAATAATTTAGTTATGCTTAAGTGGATTTGGGCATTAAAACATTGCAACATGAATTATAGTTAATTATGGTTAAAAAGTTTGTTATATGTTGTAATCTATTACAATTACTGTAGATGATGCAGTAGATGACAGAAAATGTCATCACAAATCTAAAAATAGACGGAAACAGGCCAATATTTACGCAATATCACAGGAGCAAGAACGCTGTTGTGAATATATTATTAGGCGGGAAGCCATAACTTTTGCAGAATAATTGCTTTTATACAGTACAAAAGGTCAACAAACAAGAAGTTAGTCAGTTGAGAAATGTACATTTTACACACAAAATTGCAATACTTACAGAAACAGCTTCAAAGAAAGCCAACAGCAGGATGAACCAAGCAAAATGGCGTTTCAAAATGAATCAACGTTTTTGAATGAATCACTTGAGCAAACGATTCCATGTTTCAAATACGGTCACTCGTTTCGTTTGTGAATAAATCAGTGTTTTGAACAAATTAGTTAAATCATTTATTGACTCACTCATGAAAATACTCACTTGTTTTGTTTAGAGTGTTTCTGAACGAATCGATTGAGAGAATGATTCAGTGACTCGCTCATAAATTAGCGTGTTTGAACAATCGGTTGAATGAACGAGTCTCTCATAAAGACATTTATTGCCACCTGCTGGTGTAACGATGTTATTGGAAGAAAAAAAAATGTATTTAGTACCACTGTAGTGCCATGGCTTTTAGGATGTACAGAATAAATGAGTAGGAACTTGCGATTCACTGAATCACATACACATTCAGCTCACATTCTTGGATAAATGTTTGACTGATACAGCAGTTTGTGAGAATAATTGCTTTTACACAGCACAAAAGGTCAATAAACAAGAAATTAGTACTGAGAAACTTATATTTTAAAAATAAAATGGCAAAACTTGCGGAAATAGTTCCAAACAAGGCCAACAGCAAGATGAACCAAGCAAAATGAATCAGCATTTTTGAATGAATCATTTGTGTAAACAATTCAATTATTCAAATACGGTCACTCGTTTCGTTTGTGAATGAATTATTGTTTTGAACGCATTGTCTAAATAATTTATTGACTCACTTATGAAAATACCCATTTGTTTTGTTTCTGAACGTATCGATTGAGAGAATGATTCAGTGACTCGCTCATCAAATAGCGTTTTTGAACAATCGGTTGAATGAACAAGTACCCAAGAAAGACGGTCATTTATCGCCTCCTGCTGCTGCAATGATGTAACTACAAAAAAATGGTGTACTTTTGTGCCATTGTAGTACCATGGCTTTTGGGATATACAGAATAATTGAATAGGAACTTGCGATTCACTGAATCACATACACATTCAGCTCACATTCTTGGATTAATTTCTGACTGATACAGCAGTGCTTATCAACATAAATGACGTTATCTGTCTGTCAGGTCGAATTGTTCATTTCGAAGTTTCTGGAGTCTAGTATTTGGATTCCTATCCAATTTCACAGGTCTGTTGCTTTGGATTTCAGACCACTGAGAGAAAATAGAGTACCTCATGAAGGCAAAATTGGATTTTAATTAAACCTTTTTTCTTGGAAGTTTTAATATGTGGGGTTTAAATTTGCTCCATCTGTTGCTGCAGTCCAACAGCTCGCAATATGTTTCTCTATCACGCAGACAAATCTACTGTCATAATAATGTGAATAATTACTTTGCTGGCCCAGCGAACACCAGAATTAAATATCAGACCTGATTTCGCAGTGCACGATGATTGTACCACATCACGACCGATTTTAAGCAGATTTTTCTGGAAAAGCAAATTAAAACAAACACTAAACTGGCAGTGTTGTTTCATATCTCCAAACCAGACAAAAAATGGCTCCTTCCTCATAATCTTTAATCATCTCCGCATCTGGACCACTGTTTATTCACTGATCCTTTATTTATCAACTTCTAAATTATTTATAACCCACTGACATCCAATGAGTCTGGATAATAATGAGGAACTGAGAAAAGTCAAGCTAAAAGTTTGTGCAACCAGGAGAACTTGCAAGTTTGAAGTGGGTTGAAGAGCATTTTTTCTCTTTCTGCAGGAATAACTGTCGAATAGTTGAAGCTGAAATGCAAATAATCCCTCTGAGTTTGTATCTAGTGGTTTGTGTGTTTATCATGAAGGTTGTAAAAGAGAGGTTTTGTTTCACAGACTTGAGTGGGAGTCAGTGAGAGTTGAAGAGGGGAGAATCCTACAGATGGAGAAGTGAATCTGTGTGGTTTTAGAGAACACCTGCAGAATCATCAACTGAGACTGAGAAAAATCTCACGTGTTGATTGCTTTCTTTTGTTCCTTCTTTTCTGTCTTTCAGTTGTTCTTTTGTTGTATTTTTCTTTGTTTTTCTTATTCATTTATCTTTCATTCATTTTTCACTTGTTCATTCATTTGTTCTTGTGTTTGTCTGCTTATTCGTTTAGTTCTCCATTGACTCATTTGATTGTCCTGTTCTTTCAATAGTTTCTTCAGCTGTTTTCTTTCTTTCTTCTTTTCTTTCTGATTGTGTTCACATTTGTTGCTTGTTTGTTCAGTGACTCATTTGTTTGTTGACTCATTTGATTATTTCATTGTTCAATAGTAGTTCTTTCTTTCTTCCTTTTGTTCATTCAATTGTTTGTAAGCTTGTTTGTTCAGTATTCAATTAACTCTTGATTATTCTATCGTTTGTTCAGTAGTTACTTCATTTTTCTTGCTTTCGTTAATTCAGTTGTTCATTTGCTTGTTCATATGTTTGTTCATTTGATTGTTCAGTGTTCAGTTGACTCATTTGATTATTCTGTTGTTTGTTCAGTAGTTACTTCATTTTTCTTTCTTTCTTCCTCTTTTTTGTTCATTCAATTGTTCGTTTGCTTGTTCATTTGTTTGTTCGTTAGCTTGTTCATACATTTGTAAGCTTGTTTGTTCAGTATTCAATTGACTCATTTGGTTATTCCATCATTTGTTCAGTAGTTACTTCATTTTTCTTTCTTTCGTTCATTCACTTGTTCATGTTTGTTCATTTGATTGTTTAGTGTTCAATTGACTCATTTGATTATTCTATTGTTTGTTCAGTAGTTACTTTATTTTTCTTTCTTTCTTCCTTTCTTTTTTGTTCATTCAGTTGTTTGTTCACTTGTTCATTTGCTTGTTGTTCATCCACTTGTTCATTCATATGTTCGTAAGCTTGTTTGTTCAGTATTCAATTGACTCAATTGATTATTCTATTGTTTGTTCAGTAGTTACTTTATTTTTCTTTCTTTCGTTCATTCACTTGTTCATGTTTGTTCATTTGATTGTTTAGTGTTCAATTGACTCATTTGATTATTCTATTGTTTGTTCAGTAGTTACTTTATTTTTCTTTCTTTCTTCCTTTCTTTTTTGTTCATTCAGTTGTTTGTTCACTTGTTCATTTGCTTGTTGTTCATCCACTTGTTCATTCACATGTTCGTTCATATGTTCGTAAGCTTGTTTGTTCAGTATTCAATTGACTCAATTGATTATTCTATTGTTTGTTCAGTAGTTACTTTATTTTCTTCTTTCTTTCTTTTTTGTTCATTTGTTTTGTTCGTTAGCTTGTTCATACATTTGTAAGCTTGTTTGTTCAGTATTCAATTGACTCAGATTATTCCATCGTTTGTTCAGTAGTACTTCATTTTTCTTTCTTTCGTTCATTCGCTTGTTCATGTTTGTTCATTTGATGTTTATATATTTGTTTGTTCAGTGTCCAGTTGACTCATTTGATTATTCTATTGTTCATTCAGTAGTTACTGTATTTTTTCTTTCATTCATTCAATTGTTCGTTCACATGTTCGTTTGTTCATGTTTGTATGCTTGTTTGTTCAGTGTTCAGTCGACTCATTTGATTATTTCCTTGTTCGTTCACTATCTTCTTTATTTTTCCTTTTCTTTTGTTCATTCAGTTGTTCATTCTCTTGTTCATTTGCTTGTTGTTCATTCAATTGTTCATTCACATGTTCATTTGTTTGTTCAGTGTTCAATTGATTCATTTGATTATTCCATTGTTCGTTTAGTAGTTACTCTTTTTCTTTCTTTCTTTTGTTCATTCAATTGTTCGTTTGCTTGTTCATATATTTGTTTGCTTGTTGTTCAATTGACTCAATTGGTTATTCCATTGTTCATTCAGTACTTACTTAATCTTTGTTTCATTTGTTCATTCAGTTGTTCGTTCACTTGTTTGCTTGTTTGTTGAGTGCTCAATTGACTTTCTCTCACTTTTTATCTTTTTCTCTCTTTTCTCTTTCTTTCTCATTTTTGTCTTTTTTCATTTTTTTCTCAGTTTGTTCTTTTTGTCATACCTTCCTTTGTTCTTCTTTCATTCATTCAGTTACTTTTTTGATTCATTCTGTTTCTTTCTGTCTTTCTCTCTTTCTGACCTACTTAAATGAGAGCGTAATGAAGCGATTGTTGAATCTCCTGGGGCGAACTGTTTTTCTCACCTTGAGAATGACTTAATTACAGCGCAACACAGCTCCTTCACATGCACTGGCAGGACCAGGTGACGTCCAGGAAGCAGTGTGCGGTTTAAAACATGGAGGATGTGAAATTTACGAGAGCTGTAGTCTCATTCTTAAGATGAATGTCCAAGTCAGGGTCAAAAAGCTACAGCAACCGCAGGACTCTGGGTTAGTGCACAAAGAGAAAGTTAATACAGTTGCAGATTTATTGTATTATTTACCTCTTCCAATGAAGAAAAAAATGCAACATGCAACATGAAAACATGCAAATTAAGATTTCGGATAACAATAATAAAGATTTGCTTCACATATCAATCAGTTCAACTAATTCAGCATTATTTATTGAGACAATATTTGTTAATATTATTGTGATTAATGAATGTTTTCAAAACATTAGTCTTTGACATTCCTGTATTTTTCCACAAGTGGTCTGACTCTTTTTAGGTCTCAACTGACATGAACCCGTGTAGAATTACAGCAGCAGTTAATCAGTGTTTTAATTGGACAGCTCACGTCAGGGGTTCCGAGGGTGACTGAGAGGAATCAGGGGGCTTTTGTCTGAAGGTCGCGGCCGCTCTGCTGTGCTGTTTATTTACGCTCTCGTTGCTGTCTATATGTCTTCCCAGCAGAGAACGAGTCGTGTCCTCTCGTTTACCGCCGACTGTTCAGACGTTATTCTTTGACTTGATCGCTGGTAATTTGCATGCCAATTTATTTCACATTTAGCTTCGACTCCCTGCCAGGACGGTCCTAATGTAGCGAGAATCACAAACAAACCCAGTTAGACTAATGTATGCTGCGTCAGATGCAGATTTCACTCGCCAACATTGGTTCAAATCCAGGTACAACATTGTACTTGCTATTTAACTGTTAGTTACATGCTTTAACTTCTGCTAGTCAATAAGTACTTGTAGTTGCTGTATATACTTAGTTGTGCTATCCCTTCTAGGGAAAAAACAAAACAAAACAATAAACCAGCATAATCTGGCTAAATCACAATTAACTGTTTTTAGCTGGTTTTACTAAATGAACTGGTCTTAGCTGTTTTCGCTGGGGTTTTTTTTTTCTAAATTAACTGGTTTTAGCTGGTTTTCATTAAATTACCTGGTTTAAGCTGTTTATTTCTAAATGAACTGGTTTTAGCTGGTTTTCGTTAAATTAACTGGTTTTAGCTGTTTTTTTAGCTTGTTTTTTTGCTAAATCAGCTGGTTTTAACAAGACTTATCTGTTTTTGTTAAATCAATTAACAAAGTAACTGGATTTAGCTGGGTTTTATGCTTTTTTGCTAAATCACAATGAACTGGTTTCAGCTGGTTTTCACTAAATGCACTGGTTTTAGCGTTTTTTTTTTCTAAATTAACTGGTTTTACTTTATTACTTTTACTTTACTAAATTAACTTTTTTGCTAAATCAGCTGGTTTTCAAATTAACTGTTTTTAGCTGGGTTTTAGCTTTTTTTGCTAAATTATCTGGTTTAAGTTGTTTTTAAGTTTTGTTGTTGATAAATCAACTGGTTTCACAGTTTTGTTGTTAGCTAAATCAATTGGTTTGAGCTGGTTTTAGATGTTTTTTATTCCGCCGGTTTTAGCTGGTTTTTGGCTGTTTTCTTTTAACAAATGAACTTGTTTTAGTTTATTTTTTTCTTTACCTTTTTTTGTTAAATCAGCTGGTTTTAACTGGTTTTAGCTGTTTTTAGATGTTTTTGTTAAATCAACTGGTTGTAGCAGGTTTTCGCTAAATCAACTGGTTTAAGATGTTTTTTAGGTGTTTTTTGTTAAATCAGCATGTTTTAGCAGGTATTTAGCAAAATCAGACGTTTTAACTGGTTTCAGCTGTTTTTGTTAAATCAACTTTGTAGCAGTTTTTCGCTTAATTAACTGGTTTTAGCTGTTTTGTTTATACAGCTGGTTTTAGATGTTTTTTGAGTGTTTTAGCTGTTTTTTAGCTTTTTTTGCTACATCAAATGGTTTAATTAAGCTGTTTTTAGTTTTTTGTTGTTAAATCAACTGGTTTAGCTGCTTTTTAGCTAAATCAGCTGGTTGTAACTGGTTTTAGCTGGGGTTTTTTTCAGTTTTAGGATGTTTTTAATAAATCAGTTGGTCTTTTTTGCTAAATCAGCTGGTTTTAACTGGTTTTAGCTGTTTTTTATTCAGTTTTAGGATGTTTTTAATAAATCAGTTGGTCTTTTTTGTTAAATCAGCTGGTTTTGGCTGTTTTTAGCTGTTTTTTGTTAAATCAACTGGCTGTAGCAGGCTTTTGTAAATGAACTGGTTTTAGCTGTTTTTTATTTAGCTGGTTTCAGGCTGTTCTTTATAAATAAGCTAGTTTTTAACATTTTCTTAAATCAGCTGGTTTTAACTGGTTTTAGCTGATTCTTTCCTGGTTTTCCCCTAATGAGCTGTTTTTTATCTTTTATTTGTTAGCTAGCTACCTAGTTTATGCTGTCAACATGCTAAATCAACCTTCAAACTTAAAGCTATTAAAACTACTTAAAACTTTCTGGCTAGGTATTTTAAGGCAACTTAAAAGTTTGTCAACAAACTTTGTTATCTAGTTTTATCTACATTTTGACACATTAACATCAAATATTAGCTAATAAAATATACTATCCAGATAAATGTTGACTCAGCGCATACGATATGGTGGGGTTTTTATTCAACGTGCAGCAAGTTCATTCTTAACCCGCCATGCCTCTTAGGTGTAACTTAAGTCTTTGGCGTGGGCAGGTGAGAGAAAGCGTGTTATAGATGTACTTCTGCTGTGTTATGATCATTTAATGTCATTTGGACCCCTCCTTGCATACTTGCATGCTTTAAGAAATGTGATACTCGTAGGCATGTTGCCACAAGCTGTACATATATAATCAGAGACAGGGTGAAAGGTCATCCAGCATACCTAGAAAGCAGGACATAGCTGACATTTCAGTCGTTTTTGTGAAACTGTTATTCAACTTATTTGAATCCTCAGAAGATCGTTCTAATTTTGCCCATTTCTTTAAAAATCTTTTTTCTGTCGTTCAAATACTTGTCATTCTCTCTAAAAATATGCGAAATATGCTGGGAATGCAGTCATGATCCATTATAATCAGCTTTACAAGGTATAATTTTCTATTCAAATTCTTTTTGCTCAGAGACTTTTTAATAATGCAAGGTGTTTGATACAGATTTAACATTCAGTTTGAAGCATCCTCGAACTTTTGCATTGGACCATTTCTAACAAATCATTGTAGAAAGAAGAGAAAGTTTATTTCTATGACTACAAACATACCTGTACTATATTTTAGTTATTTTTCTGAGGATGTGTGCCTTTTTTCCCCCTGTGCATCTGTCACACTATGCATGGGACTCACGCTGAGAGTTTTTCGTTTTCACTTTTCTTTTATGGGGCAGGAAGAGCATGTAGTGACAGCTCAGGGTCAGTGCCTTTGACCTAAAGTTGTAACATCTCCATGGAAACAGCAGATGACATGCAGCTCAATTAACCTTCAGAGGTTGCTGTTAACACAGTGTAGGACTTGATTTTTACGTTTAATACTGCATGAGTTTATTTTATTTTATGTATTTTTTTTTTTTAATTTAGTTTTAATTTTTATTTTATTTTTAAATTAAATTAAATTTAGTTTTAATTGAAGTTTATTTATGTTTTATTTATTTTTTAATTTTGTTTTGTTTTAATTTAATTTAATTTAATTTTTTTATTTAATTTATAATCTTGTTTCCCTTTGTTTTCATTTTAATTTTATTTAATTTTAAAATTTAATTTAATTTTTAATTTTGTTTTTACTTTATATTATGTTTATTTGTTTTAATTTAATTTATTTTTAAATTTAAATTTTCATTTTCATTTTAATTTTATTTTATTTTATTTTTTTTAGTTTTTAATTTTAGTTTTAATTCGGTTTTTGTTTTTATTTTTATTTTATGTGAAAATTGAAATACATTTTTTTATTTTATTTTATATTCAATTTAATTTTTTATTTAATTTAATTTAATTTTATTTATTATATAATATTGACATAATTTTGTTTTAATTTAATTTTATTTGATATTTTATTTATTTTTTTATTTAATTTATTTTTAAATTTAATTTTTATTTTAATTGTTTTATATTTTATTTTAGTTTTTAATTTTAGTTTTAATTCTGTTTTGTATTTATTTTTATTTTATGTTAAAATTGAATTAAATTTTTATTTTTTTTTACTTTATATTCAATTTAATTTTTAACTTTGATTTTATTTTATTTATCATATAATATTGACATCATTTTGTTTTAATTTAATTGTATTTAATATTTTATTTATTTTTTAATTTAATTTTTAAATTTGTTTTGTTTTAATTTAATTTAAATGTAACATGTAATTTAATTTAATTTAATTTTTTAATTGTGTTTTTATTTATTTTAAAATTACATTTTTAATTTTGCTTTTATTTTATTTTACTTGAATTTATTTTTAAGCTATCATATCATATTATCATTCCAGGTGTTTTTTATTTTGAGAACAAATAAAAATAAAAAGTAACCATATTGTAACCATAATCAAGATTTGCGACAGATGTCTTGATCATAAAATCTTCAGACACCCTTTAAATGCCCTCTGATCTGGCACGGCCAAGACAGCGGGTTAATTTTCCATCTGTTCTGCTGCTGTAAAAGTGTAAAAACCGAGGGTGAAATTCATATTTCACAGATGGGGTCAAAAAAAACCAAAAAACAATCAGAGCCACGTCTAGTGTATTCTATAGCCAAGCATCTCTCTCTGCTGTCACATATTTTCAGCACTGGGCTTGTAATATACACACTGAATCCAAAAACGAACATTTGCCACCACTTTATGCCAATTTTTACTGCCACAAACCATATTTAAGGGTCAGGAACTGAAGGCTTTCCACAGATTCTACCAGAAAACATTC